>JACBWW010039481.1:0-16820 GCA_020086605.1 Lanius collurio | reverse complement strand
TAGTTTGTTAGGGATTGATCGTAGGATGGCGTATGCAAATAGGAAGTATCATTCGGGTTTAATGTGCGGAGGGGTGGCTAGGGGGTTGGCGGGCGCGAAATTTTCTGGGTCTCCTAGCATGTTTGGGGAAAATAGTGCTAGAGTGGCAAGTAGGATTAGTATTAGGGCGAATCCTAGAATGTCTTTGATGGAGTAGTAGGGGTGGAATGGAATTTTATCGCAGTCTGATGGAATGCCTAAGGGATTGTTTGAGCCTGTTTCGTGTAGGAAAGTAAGGTGAACTAGTGTTAGTCCTGCGATTAAGAATGGTAGGAGGAAATGAAGAGCAAAAAATCGAGTGAGTGTTGGGTTGTCTACTGAGAATCCTCCTCAGACTCATTCTACTAGTGTTTGGCCAATGTAGGGGATAGCTGAGAAGAGGTTAGTGATAACAGTCGCTCCTCAAAATGATATTTGTCCTCAGGGTAGGACATATCCTACAAAGGCAGTTGCTATTAGTATTAGAAGTAGGATGATGCCAACGTTTCAGGTTTCTTTGTTTATGTATGAGCCGTAGTAGAGTCCTCGGCCAATGTGTAGGTAGATACAGATGAAGAAGAATGAGGCTCCGTTTGCATGTAGGTTTCGGATTAGTCATCCGAATTGAACATCTCGGCAAATGTGGGCTACAGAGCTAAAAGCTAGGGAAGTGTCTGCCGTGTAATGCATAGCTAGCAGTAGGCCTGTGGTGATTTGTATGATTAGGCAAATGCCTAGTAGGGATCCAAAGTTTCATCAAATGGAGATATTTGATGGAGTAGGAAGGTCGATTAAAGCATCGTTGATGGTTTTTATGATGGGGTGGTTTTTACGTAGATTGAGGGCCATTGTTTTGATTCTGTATGTTGATATCAGTATAATTAGGATTGATAAGGCGAATGTTCCTAGATATGATTTGATTAAGCCGGTGTGTAAAGTGGTAGCGGTTTTTGATGCTATTACTTGTAGGTTTGCTAGTCCTTCTGGGCCTAGCATTTTGTATCAAGATAGGTCGATTAGGTGGGAAGAAATATTCTGGCCCCCGCTCAGTAGGTTAGTTGTGCTAAATCGGTGGACAAGTGGGTTAAAGTAGCCTAGGGCCGTGGAGAAGTCTGAGAAGCGGTTTCGTTTAGGGGAAATTAGTGTTTGTGATACTTTTGATAGTTCTAGGGCTAAGGCAGCTCCTAGTAGTGTGACCGTAAGGGCTGTTAGTTTAATGGATAATGGCATGGTTAGTGGTGGGGTTTTTGTAGGGAGGATGTAGGAGGTAATTAGGAGGCCTGCTACAATGCTTCCTACTGCCAGGCGGGTGATTGAGGATAAAATTGCTGGGTTATTTTCATTTATTGCGGTAAGCGGGGGAATTCGTACAAAGCCTGTTTGGACTAGTAGGGTTATTCGTAGTGTGTAGATTGCAGTAAATGATGTAGCTAGTAAAGTAAGGGTGAGGGCTCAGGCATTTAGGTAGGATGTGCTGAGGCTTTCGATGATTTGGTCTTTTGAGTAGAATCCTGCTAGGAAGGGAGTTCCTATAAGGGCAAGGTTTCCGATTGTTAGGCAGGAGGTGGTTGTTGGTAGTATTTTTTGGAGGCCTCCTATTTTTCGAATGTCTTGCTCTCCGTTTAAGTTGTGGATGATGGATCCGGAGCATAGAAATAGTATAGCTTTGAAGAATGCATGAGTCGAAATGTGGAGGAAAGCTAGTTGGGGAAGGTTTAATCCGATTGTGACTATTATTAGGCCTAATTGGCTAGATGTGGAAAAGGCAATGATTTTTTTGATATCATTTTGTGTTAGAGCGCATGTAGCTGCGAATAATGTGGATAGAGCTCCTAGGCATAGGCATAGAGTGAGGGCGGTAGGGTTGTTGTTGAATAACGGATGGGTTCGGATTAGTAGGAAGATTCCGGCTACTACTATTGTGCTGGAGTGAAGTAGGGCGGATACAGGGGTGGGGCCTTCTATGGCGGCTGGGAGTCAGGGGTGAAGGCCAAATTGGGCTGATTTGGCTGTTGCAGCTATAATTAGGCCTAGGATTGGGAGTGTGGGGATTTGGTTCGTGGATAGAATTTGTTGGATTTCTCAAGTATTTGTGTTGATTGCTAGTCATGCTATGCACATGATTAATCCGACATCTCCTACTCGGTTGTATAGGACGGCTTGTAGGGCAGCGGTATTGGCCTCTGCTCGTCCGTGTCATCAGCTGATTAGGAGGAAAGATATGATTCCTACTCCTTCTCATCCGATGAATAAGACGAAGAGGTTATTTGAAGTGATTAAGATTAGTATAGCGATTAGGAACAGAAGTAAGTATGTGAAGAACTTTGTAATATATGGATCTGAGGCCATATATCATGTTGCGAATTGTAGGATGGATCAGGAGACAAATAGAGCGATTGGGAAGAAAGTTAGGGAGTAGAAATCTATAGTAATACTAATTGGGATTTTAAAGTTTGTGATATATTTTCATTCTCATAGGAGGGTGAGGCTTTCTGTTCCTGAGTGGAGGAAAATTGTTATTGGGATTAGGCTGATTAGGAATGAGGCTTTAACGGTTTTTACGATAGTTATTGGAGTATTTTTGAGTTTATTTGATAAAAGTGGGAAGATTAGAGGGGTGGAAAGGGTTGTTAGGGTTAGTAGTATGAATGTGTTCAGGATTAGTGATATATCCATTACTTTCACTTGGATTTGCACCAAGGTTACTGGTTCCTAAGACCATTGGATTACTGCTATCCTTTGAAAGTAAGAGGACTGAGGTTTTATACTCAGACTCAAGAATTAGCAGTTCTTGTTGATTAAATCTCCTCTCGGCAAGTAAGAAGGGTTTAACTTCTATTTTTAGAATCACAGTCTAATGTTTTGGTTAAAACTATACTTGCATATGGGAATGCCTGAGATGAGCTCTGGTTTTAGAATAAGGAGGATTATAGGAATTACGTGCAGGGTTATTAGGAGATGTTCTCGTGTGGAGGAGTTTTGGATTGAAGTAATGTGGGATGGTAGGGCTCCTCGCTGTGTTATTGTTAGCATGTATAGGGTGTATGAGGCGGTTAGTAGGATAGTGGTTCCTGTCAGGATAATTGTTAGTGGTGATCAGTGGAATAGAGTGATTACGATGGTTAGTTCTGCTATAAAGTTGGTTGTTGGTGGTAGTGCTATGTTTGTTAGGTTAGCGAGGAGTCATCAGGTGGCTATTAGAGGTAAAAGCGGTTGAAGTCCTCGTGTTAGTAGAAGGATACGGCTGTGCGTTCGTTCATAATTTGTGTTGGCTAGGCAAAATAGTATGGAGGATGTGAGACCATGGGAGATTATTAGTATTATAGCGCCTGAGAAGGCTCATTGAGTTTGGATTATGCCTGCGGCAACGACTAATCCTATGTGGCTTACGGAGGAGTAAGCAATTAATGATTTTAGGTCGATTTGTCGTAGGCAGATTGCGCTTGTTATGACTGCACCTCATAATGCTAGTGTAATGAATGGGTAGTAGAGGTTATTTGTGGATGGGTTGATTAGGATAGTGACTCGTATGATTCCATATCCTCCTAGTTTTAGTAATAAGGCAGCGAGGAGCATAGATCCTGCAATTGGAGCTTCTACGTGGGCTTTTGGGAGTCATAGGTGGAGGCCGTATAGTGGGGATTTTACTATGAAGGCGAGGAGAAGGGCCATGCTGGATATTAGTCCAGTTCAAGAGGCGTTTATTGTTGGGTGGGAAAGCTTTAGCATTGGGAAGTAGAGAGTGCCGATTTGGTTGTGGAGGTGGAGGATAACGATTAGTAGGGGTAGTGAGCTGATGAGGGTGTAAAATAGTAGGTAAATGCCTGCGCTTAATCGTTCTGGTTGGTTTCCTCATCGTGTGATAAGGATTAGGGTAGGAATTAGCGTTGCTTCGAATGCAATATAGAATAGTATTAGTTCTGAGGCTGAGAAAGCCAGTAGGATAAATGGTTGTACTGCGACGATTGTTGTGATGAAGATTCGTTTGCGTACGATGGGCTCTTTTTCTAGGTGGTTTTGGCTTGCTATGAGTATTAGTGGTAGTAGTCAGCAGGATAGTACTAGTAGAGGGGAAGAAATTTGGTCGATTGAGGTTCAGTGAGTTAAGCCTTTGCTTGGGTAATATGTTGGGGCTAGTCATTGTAGACTCACGGCGGCGATTAGGAGGCTGTAAGCAGTGGTATTGGTCCATAGGTGTTTGTATGGAGAGAGGAGGGCGGTGGGTAGCAGTATAATAGTTGGAATGATGATTTTTAGCATTGTAGGAGGTTAAAGTTGTGTAGGTGGTCAGAACCGTGGGTTCGGGTGGAAGCGACTAGGAGGGCTAGTCCTGTGCCCGCTTCACAGGCGGAGAATGCCAATATGAGAATGGGTAGGATTGTGGCGGATGATGTTTGAGTTTGAATGGGTCATATGGATAGGGCGACGTACATGGATAGTATTATGCTCTCTAAACATAGGAGTGCTGATACTAGATGTGTTCGGTGGAATGCTAGGCCCAGGCTGCTTAGGGTAAAAGCGGAAATAAAGCTTAGATGTAGGGTGGACATTAAGAAAGTTATAGGGTGCGAGCTATAATCTGTTGAGTCGAAATCAACTGTCTTGGTTAGACTAACTTTCTGTTATTCTGCTCATTCTAATCCTCCTTGGATTCATTCATAAATTAGGCCTAGGGTGAGGAGAAGGACAAGGATGGAAGCTCATATTAAGGTGGCGGTAGGGTCTTGTAGTTGAATGGCTCATGGTAGGGGCAGTAGCAGGGCGATTTCTAAATCAAATAGTAAGAAAAGAATTGCTACTAGGAAGAATCGAATTGAAAATGGCAGCCGGGCGGACCCTAGTGGGTCGAATCCACATTCGTATGGTGATAGTTTTTCTGGGTCTGGGTTTGTTTGGGCTAGTCAGAAGTTTAGTGCAGTTAGGGCAATGCTTAGAGTTAATGATAGGATCATTATGAATAAAATTATGTTCATTACTCTTCTCTGGGTTTAAACCAGATTCTAGAGATTGGAAGTCAATTGTAATGAATATACTAGAAGAGTAAGATCCTCATCAGTAGATAGTTATATAAAGGAATAGTCATACGACATCTACGAAATGTCAGTATCAGGCTGCCGCTTCAAATCCAAAATGGTGTTTAGGTGTAAAGTGGTACTTGATTAGGCGCAGAAGGCAGACTAGGAGGAATGTAGAGCCGATGATTACATGAAGGCCATGGAATCCGGTTGCAACAAAGAAGGTAGAGCCGTATACTCCATCTGCGATGGAGAAAGGGGCTTCGTAGTATTCTATGGCTTGAAGAGCGGTGAAGTAGAATCCTAGAAGAACTGTTAGAGTGAGAGCTTGGATTGCTTGTTTACGTTTAGCTTCTATGATACCATGGTGGGCTCATGTAACTGTAACTCCTGAAGCTAGTAGAATGGCGGTATTTAGTAGTGGGACGTCTATTGGGTCCAGGGGTTTGATTCCTACTGGTGGTCACTGTCCTCCTAGTTCTGGTGTGGGAGCTAAGCTGGAGTGGAAAAAGGCTCAAAAGAATCCTAGAAAGAAAAATGCTTCTGATGTAATGAATAGGACTATTCCATATCGTAGTCCTTTTTGAACTATAGGCGTGTGGTGGCCTTGGAATGTGCTTTCTCGTACAATGTCACGTCATCATTGGAATATTACTAGGGCGGTAGAAGTTAGTCCAATAATTAGTAGGTATGGGGTGTTGAAATGGAATCACATGGTTAGTCCTGAGGTAGTAAGCAGGGCGGCGGTGGCTCCTAAAATAGGTCATGGGCTTGGGTCGACTATATGGAAAGAATGTGCTTGGTGTGCCATTTGGATTTAAATATTTTCTTGTAAGTACAGGCTTAGTAGTAAAACAAATACGTAGGCTTGGATTATGGCTACTGCTACTTCTAGAATAGTTAGTAGGAATAAGATTAGGAGGGTTAAGAATGAAACTGCTGGTATAATTGAGACTAAGACGACTGTGGCTGTAGAGATGAGTTGGATTAGTAGGTGGCCTGCTGTTAGATTGGCTGTTAGACGCACTCCCAGTGCGAGTGGTCGAATTAGTAAGCTGGTGGTTTCAATTAAAATCAGGGCTGGAATTAGTGGGGTTGGGGTCCCTTCTGGTAGTAAGTGTCCTAAAGAGATTGATGGTTGGTTACGTAATCCTGTAAGCAGGGTGGCTAGTCATAGGGGGAAGGCTAGGGCTAGGTTTATTGATAGTTGGGTGGTTGGGGTAAATGTATATGGTAGGAGTCCTAGTAGGTTAACTGTTAATAGGAATATTATAAGAGAAGTTAGAATTAGGGCTCATTTATGGCCTTTTTTGTTCAGTGGCATTATTAGTTGTTTTGTGATTGTGTTGATTAGTCATAACTGTAGGGTTGAGAAGCGGCTGGTGATTCATCGGTTGTTTTGTGAGGGGATTAGTAGGGCTGGGAATGTTATTGAGATCAGGATTAATGGGATACCTAGTAGGGATGGACTCGAGAATTGGTCGAAGAAACTTAGGTTCATGGTCAAGTTCACGGTTTGGTATCTGGGATTGTTGGGGCTTTGCTAGACACTTGGTTTGTAGATAGGAAGGAGAGGATTTTGGGTTGGATGATTATGGAGTAAGTTATTCATGAAATTAGCATGATAAAGAATCATGGATTTGGGTTTAATTGAGGCATATCATTAAGGAGGGCATATTTCCCTCTTTCTCTAGCTTAAAAGGCTAGCGCTGGTTCATAGCTTCTTAATGATTGAGATGCGAGTAGGGAGGATCAGTTCTCGAATACGGGAAGTGGGACGGACTCAACTACAATTGGTATGAAGCTGTGATTAGCTCCGCAGATTTCAGAGCATTGGCCGTAGAATACTCCAGGTCGAGAGGCAGTGAATGAGGTTTGATTGAGTCGTCCTGGGATTGCGTCAGTTTTAACACCTAGGCTTGGGACAGCTCAAGAATGAAGCACGTCGTCGGCAGTTACAATGACTCGGACTGGAGATTCTATGGGGACGACTACACGGTGGTCTACTTCTAGTAGCCGGAAGTGCCCTAGGGGCAGGTCGGCGGTGGGTGTTATGTAAGAGTCGAATGTCAGGTCTTTTAGGTCTGTGTATTCATAGGATCAGTATCATTGATGACCAATGGCTTTTAGGGTAAGATCTGGTTCGTTGATTTCGTCTATTATGTAGAGGATTTGTAGGGATGGGAGGGCAAGCATGATTAGGACTACCGCAGGGAGAATTGTTCAAACTAGTTCAATTTCTTGTGCGTCAACTGTGGTTGATGAGAGTTTTTCAGTGAGTATGAGGGCTAGTAGATATAGTACAAGAGTGCAGATGGCTAGGGCAGTCATCAGCGCATGGTCGTGGAATTCCACTAGTTCTTCTATAATAGGGGATGAAGCATCTTGGAAGCCGAATTGTGAGTGGTTAGCCATGATTAAGTGTTGAGGTGTACTGGGTTTTCACCTGTGATTTAGTCTTGACAAGACTATGTAATAATTTTACTAACACCTCTTATAAGAAAGAAGCATAAGTGGTTTGTATGCGGTTGGCTTGAAACCAACATATGAGGGTTCGATTCCTTCCTTTCTTGGACTTGGACAAAGGCTGGTTCTTCGAAGGTGTGGTATGGTGGTGGGCAACCGTGCATTCATTCAACGTTTGTGCTCATTAGTTCAGGTCGTAGGGCTTTACGTTTAGATGCGAATGCTTCTCAGATGATGAACATTAGTATAATTACGGCTGTTAGGGAAATTAGTGAGCCTACTGAAGAAATAGTATTTCATAGTGTATAGGCGTCTGGGTAATCTGAGTATCGTCGTGGTATTCCGGCTAGTCCTAGGAAGTGTTGAGGGAAGAAAGTTAGGTTTACTCCTACAAACATGACTCCGAAGTGAATTTTGGCTCATGTAGAGTGCAGGGTGTATCCGGTGAAGAGCGGGAATCAGTGAGTGAATCCTGCTAGGATTGCAAAGACTGCTCCTATGGATAGAACGTAGTGGAAATGGGCTACTACATAATATGTGTCGTGTAGGGCGATGTCTAAAGAAGAGTTAGCTAGGACAATTCCTGTTAGCCCTCCAATAGTAAATAGGAAGATAAATCCGAGGGCTCATAGTATTGGTGGGTCTCATTTGATTGTGCCTCCGTGCAGTGTTGCTAGTCAGCTAAATACTTTAATTCCAGTTGGAATAGCGATAATTATAGTAGCGGATGTAAAGTAGGCTCGTGTATCAACGTCCATTCCTACTGTAAACATGTGGTGAGCTCAGACGATGAACCCGAGGAATCCGATTGATAGTATTGCTCATACTATTCCTATATAGCCGAATGGCTCTTTTTTGCCGGCATAATATGCTACGACATGGGAGATAATGCCGAATCCTGGCAGGATTAAGATGTATACTTCTGGATGGCCAAAGAATCAGAACAGATGTTGATATAGCACTGGGTCTCCCCCTCCTGCTGGGTCAAAGAATGTAGTGTTGAGGTTCCGGTCTGTTAGGAGTATAGTGATTCCAGCAGCGAGTACTGGTAGGGAAAGAAGAAGTAGCACTGCGGTAATTAGGACTGATCATACGAATAGTGGGGTTTGGTATTGTGATAGGGCAGGAGGTTTTATGTTAATTGCTGTAGTGATAAAATTAATTGCTCCTAGAATTGATGAGATACCTGCTAGGTGTAGTGAGAAGATGGCTAGGTCGACTGAAGCTCCAGCGTGGGCTAAGTTACCAGCTAGTGGTGGGTATACAGTTCATCCTGTTCCTACTCCTGCTTCTACTGTTGAAGAGGCTAGTAGAAGGAGGAATGATGGAGGTAGGAGTCAGAAACTCATGTTATTCATTCGTGGGAATGCTATGTCCGGGGCACCGATTATTAGTGGGACTAATCAGTTTCCGAACCCTCCGATTATGATAGGCATAACTATGAAGAAGATTATTACAAAGGCATGAGCTGTAACAATTACGTTGTAAATTTGGTCGTCCCCTAGAAGAGCACCGGGTTGTCCCAGTTCTGCTCGAATTAGGAGGCTTAGGGCGGTACCAATCATTCCGGCTCATGCTCCGAAGATTAGGTACAGGGTACCGATATCTTTGTGGTTGGTTGAGAATAATCATCGATTAATGAAAGTCACAGGTAAGATGGCTGAGTGTATAAGCGTTAGGCTGTAGTCCTTTTTACAGAGGTTTGATTCCTCTTCTTATCGGCTCTGTGGTGAAGTTCATGGTGAGTTGCAAGCTCATTGATACGCATTAATTGTGCGTCGGAGCCTATTAGGCAGAGGCCTGTTGGTTTGGGCATATAGCTGTTAACTATAGTATCATGGGATCGAAGCCCATCTGCCTAGTGGCAAAAGTCCTAGCTTAATTAAAGCACCTGAGTTGCATTTAGGAGATGCAGGGTAGTGTCCTGCGGATTTTAACAGAAACTAAGAGGGTTTAACTCTTGTTTAAGGCTTTGAAGGCCTTCGGTTTAAGTGATCCTAAGTTTCTTTTATAGGATGGTAAGGATTATGGGGGAGATTGGTAGTAATGCGAGTGAGATGGTGATTAGGATAGGAATTAGGATGTTGACTGGTTTATTGGTGTGTCATAGTTTTATGTGGTTTGTAGTGTGGGGAGGGAGTGTGATGGTTGCGCAGTATGCAAGGCGGAGGTAGAAGAATAGTCCTAATAACGATAGGAGTGAGATGATCACTGCTGTTGGGGCTATGTCTTGTTTAGTAAGTTCTTGGATGATGAGTCATTTTGGGAGGAATCCGGHCAGGGGCGGGAGGCCGGCTAAAGATAGAAGGGTAAGTAGGAGGATAGAGCTAAGTGACGGTATCTTTGTTCATGCGGTTATTAGTGTAGATAGTTTTAGGACTTTTATTGAGTTTAGAGTGAGGAATACAGCTGCGGTTATTAAAGTGTAAAGGTAGAAGTTTAGTAGAGTTAGTTTAGGGTAGTAGACGATGATGGTAGCCATTCAGCCTAGGTGGGAGATAGAGGAGAAAGCTATGATTTTTCGGGTTTGTGTCTGGTTTAGGCCCATTCATCCACCTACAGCTACAGAAAGAATGCCCATTGTAACTAGTAGGGTGGGATTTAGTGATTGAGAGGTTATAAAGAGAAGGGTAATTGGTGGGAATTTTATGAGAGTGGAAAGTATAAGCCCGGTGATTAGGGAGGATCCTTGTAGAACTTCCGGGAATCAGAAGTGGAATGGAACTAGGCCTAGTTTTATTGAAAGAGCTGCAGTTAGAATTGAGCATGATGCTGGGTGGGATATTTGGGTAATATCTCATTGCCCGGTTTCTCATGCATTTGTTATGCTCGAGAATAGAACTAGGGTGGAGGCAGCGGCTTGTACTAAAAAGTACTTAGTTGCGGCTTCGACGGCCCGCGGGTGGTGAGATTTTGCAATTAGGGGCAGAATAGAGAGTGTGTTAATTTCGAGGCCGGCCCAGGCTATAATTCAATGGTTGCTTGAGATTGTGAGGGTTGTGCCTAGGAGTAAGCTAGCGGTAAAGACTAATTTAGCTTGGGGGTTCATTAGCAGGGGAAGGGGTTAAACCATCATTTTCGGGGTATGGGCCCGATAGCTTACTTAGCTGACCCTACTAGGAGATAATATAAAGGGAGTATGAAGGGCTTTGATCCCTTTCGTGTAGGTTCGATCCCTACTTTCCTAAGTAGTAGGAAATGAGAGGGCTGGTTACCTCTATGTTCACTTTATCATAGTGACCCTTAAAATTCAGGCACATTTCCATGAGGTCCTTATGTAGGGTGGTAGGCCTGCATAGCAGATAGGTATGCTAATGTGTCATAGGCATAGGGCAAGTGTAAGGGGTAGGAAGTTTTTTCATAGGAGGTGTATGAGTTGGTCGTATCGGAATCGTGGGTAAGATGCGCGTACTCACAGGAATCCTGCTGAGAGTAGTAAAACCTTTGTAGCTAGGATAACCGGGAACAGTTCTTGAGGGGGGTTGAAGAGGCTTGGGTTAAAAAATAGGATGGCAGTTAGTATGTTTATAAGTATAATGTTGGCATATTCTGCTAGAAAGAATAGGGCGAATGGTCCTGCTGCGTACTCAACATTGAATCCTGAGACTAGCTCGGATTCTCCTTCTGTGAGATCAAATGGAGCGCGATTGGTTTCGGCTAGTGTGGAGACGTATCATATCATGGCTAGTGGTCAGCAAGAGAAGATTAAGTACAATGGTTCCTGGGTAACGGCTAAAGTACTTAGTGTGTAGCTTCCGCTGAGTAGAATGACTGATAGTAGGATGATTGCCAGAGTAACTTCGTATGAGATAGTTTGAGCTACTGCTCGTAGCGCCCCGATTAGAGCGTATTTTGAGTTAGAGGCTCATCCAGATCATAGAATGGAGTATACTGCTAGGCTTGATATGGTTAGTATGAATAGTAATCCAAGGTTAAGGTCTGCAAGTGGAAATGGAATTGGGAGGGGTGTTCAGATGGAGATTGCTAGTAATAGGGCTAGTATTGGAGTGAAGAAAAACAGGATTGGGGAGGACGTTGATGGTCGGATTGGTTCTTTGATGAATAGCTTGATTCCGTCTGCTACGGGTTGGAGTAGGCCAAATGGCCCTACAACGTTGGGTCCCTTTCGGCCTTGTATGTAGCTTAGGATTTTTCGTTCTACTAAGGTTAGAAAGGCTACTGCAATTAGGATTGGGATGGCGTAAGATAGGGCTATAATAAGGTTAATTAGAATAGGGTAGTTGGTCATTAGAAGGAAGCTAGGGAGAGGATTTGAACCTCTGATTTAAAGGACTTAAGCCTT
This sequence comes from Lanius collurio, assembly GCA_020086605.1. Taxonomy (NCBI): domain Eukaryota; kingdom Metazoa; phylum Chordata; class Aves; order Passeriformes; family Laniidae; genus Lanius; species Lanius collurio. Next base: position 5,018 of record JACBWW010039481.1, on the reverse strand, counting down.
TTGCATTTTCCGAGCTCTGCCACGCTAGCTGGTCCTTTTCTAGGATTTTGCTGTGGTGTGATGGCCTTTCGTAATTTAGTTGGGTTCATTACTTATGGCGAAGGCTTGCCTGCAGTATTGGCCTTACTTTTCCTGTCCTTTCGTACTGGGAAGAGTTGATCATAGATAGAAACCGACCTGGATTGCTCCGGTCTGAACTCAGATCACGTAGGACTGTTAATCGTTGAACAAACGAACCCTTAGTAGCTGCTGCACCACTAGGATGTCCTGATCCAACATCGAGGTCGTAAACCTCCTCGTCGATATGGACTCTTGGAGGAGATTGCGCTGTTATCCCTGGGGTAGCTTGGTCCATTGATCAATTGTATTGGGTCTGGTTGCTATTAGCACGTTGAGTGGTTGCTCTTAGTCTGGAGTTGTGGTCCAATTTTTGGAGGATCTGTTTTTCTCCAAGGTCGCCCCAACCGAAAAATGCAGGCCAGTTCCTTTTAAGTGCGTAAACCCAGTGGGTGTGTATGTGATTTAGGGTGGCTGCTGATTTTTAAGTTCCACAGGGTCTTCTCGTCTTATGTGGTTATCCCTGCTTTTGCACAGGGAGATCAATTTCACCGATTGCCTGCAAGAGACAGTTAAGACCTCGTTTAGCCATTCATACAAGTCTCGATTTATGAGACAATTGATTGCGCTACCTTTGCACGGTTAGGATACCGCGGCCGTTGAACACTGAGTCACTGGGCAGGCATCACCTTCAATACTTGTTTGTTGTTTGCTGAAGGCTATGTTTTTGGTAAACAGTCGGGCCTTGGCGTGTTTGCCTAGTTCCTTTTGCAGGTTTTAATCTTTCTTAACGGACGCTCCTCTGTCGGGTTAACAATATGCTTGATACTCTGCTTGTTTTATTGATCGTATCTTGGTTTTTTGTTAATAATGTACTGATGTAAGCTCGCGTCGTAGAGGGATGACCCTGGTTACTCATTCTAGCATTAATTCTCCTATTTAAGTATAGGTTAGCCTGTTAATGATGAGGGAGTCATAAAGTTTAGGTATTTTTAAGCTAGGAGCTTTAACGCACTCTTTGTTGATGGCTGCTTGAAGGCCCACAGTAGTTTTTTCTACAAAATATTTATCCGCTCGTAGAGATTGTATTCTTTTTTAAAGGAGCTGTACCTCCTTTAAATAGCCCTTAATTCGCTTCATTGGGGTTTGTGAGTTTTCCTTGGAGAAGAATTAAGAGTGAACTAAGATTCGTTTCACAGGCAACCAGCTATCACCCAGCTCGGTTGGCTTTTCACCTCTACTAGTAAGTCATCCCACTCTTTTGCGACAGAGACGGGTTCGCTCAATATTAGCTGCTCACAAGTAGCTCGCTTGGGTTTCGGGGTGGCAAACTTCAATTCATTTTGCTTGGTTTTTCTTGCTAGACCATGATGCAAAAGGTACAAGGGTTGATCTTTGCTGTTTATAGCTTGGTTTATTTCACTATTATTTCATCTTTCCCTTACGGTACGTAGTCTCTATCGCGCCAATGGTTGTCTTTTCTATCGCCTATACTAAGACTAGTAAATGCTTTAGTTTGGTGTATGGGGAGTAGCTTTGTTATTCCAGGTCAATGCAATTGGGCTAGAGTCTGGCATCAAGACGATCTGGTATTATCAGACATCTTTCAGGTGTAAGCTGAATGCTTTCTTTAAAGCTACGTCTTGGTGGTCTAAGTGCACCTTCCGGTACACTTACCTTGTTACGACTTGCCTCCTCTTTAGCTCGATAGCGTATTAATGTATTAAAGGTTGGTCGCTTGTGAGGAGGGTGACGGGCGGTATGTACGTGCTCCAGAGCCGGCTTAAAGAGGGCTTGATTATCCCACTTTACTGCTAAATCCGCCTTCGAGAGGCCGTTTCAGACCTCTTTGCCGTAATGTTCTAGTCTAGAAAATGTAGCCCATTGCTCCCATTCCATAGGCTATACCTTGACCTGTCTTGCTAGTGGGTTAGACTATTGCGCTCACTGTTAGGCCTTCAGAGAGGGTGGGCTGGCGACGGCGGTATATAGGCTGATTTTGCAAGAAATGGTCAGGTAAATCGTGGATCATCGATTACAGAACAGGCTCCTCTAGGTGGGTTTGGAGCACCGCCAAGTCCTTAGAGTTTTAAGCGTTTGTGCTCGTAGTTCTCGGGCGGATGCTTAGGTAGGATGAAGCATCAATATTTAGGGCCAGGCATAGTGGGGTATCTAATCCCAGTTTGGGCCCTGGCTTTCGTGGATTTCAATTAATCGTTAGTCTAAGATCTCTTTCGGCAGTTGGTCTTATGGGCATCTTGGGCTTGTTACGGCTCAGTTGCTTTTTGATCTTAGTTACTTTGATAACATGTTACCACCCTTTACGCCGTTATAAAGTTGATTTGGGTCTCCTGTATAACCGCGGTGGCTGGCACAGGATTTACCGACCCTTAAGTTGCTATGACTAAGTCGAGTTTACACTCATTGCTTAATGTTAACTACTGCTGAGAACCCGTGGGGGCGTGGCAAGTGCAAGGCGTCTTGGGCTACAATTGGTGTGTGCCTGATGCCCGCTCCTATCGACTTGGTTAAAGGGTGCCTAGGGCATTTACACTGGAGCGCGGATACTTGCATGTATAAGTCTAGCAAAAACCAACAGTAAGGTTAGGACTAAGTCTTTTGTCCGTGGGTGTTTATGGCAGCCATCTTGACATCTTCAGTGTCATGCTTTGTTTAAGCTACACGGACAATTTGGTAGATGAGTGCATTGATTTATGTAGTGTATCATTATTTTTATATTGTTTAATTTGTCAATATAAAAATATATGGGGTGTTGATTGTTGTGTGTGTGTTTTTTATGTTGATTAAATTTGGTGATTACATTGTTTTTTTGTTAACGTTTGTTAGGTTAAAATAGGGGAAAAGTAGAGGAAGATAAAGTACAAACTAATGAATGGTTAATGGTTTGATTAATGTAGGTAAAAGTCATATAAAAATGATCGTTTGTTTTGTTAAAATGACAAAAATAAAAACAAACGATAAAAAAAAGGGTAAAAATAAGGGTTTAGGTGTAAATTCCTAGAACAGGAAATAGAAATAAATATGTCCGGTGACCATTACATTATTGGCTACTATATAGGTAGCTGGGGGACCCACCATGAATGGGGTAAAAGTGCATCAGTGTCAAGTTTGAGACGACCTTATCCATACAACCATGACACTAGGTACATTACGGGCGCCGTCCGTTCGCATGTCATGTGATGTACACGTCAAGAGGAAGATATCTCCTGCTACGCACTAGAAGGGCTTATTGAAGAGACCCCAAAAAGAAAACAAGTCTAGGAGAGGTCGGATGCCGCGATTACGAGGCAGAGTGAGGAGTATTCATCCGACCACTTGCATCTGTGAAGAGCGAGTGAGAAGGAATAAAGCAAGTTATGGCCCTGAAATAGGAACCAGAGGCGCAAAAGCGCAAGTTGTGCGAGGGTGTAGGGGGAAAGTATGGTCCTGAAGCTGGTCGCTGAGGGCAGAACTGACGTCGAGTAGCTCGGTTCTCGTGAGGATTACGATTAATAAATAACCAGGCTCTCTGGCTTGTGAGTACCTGAAAGTTGTTGGTGAGGGACTTGAATTGTGGAGATGGACTGGAACTTATGGGCGAGTGGATTCATGTATGAACTAGGATATTCCTCGTTTACTGGACTGTGTTATGCATAGGTAAACATTATCGACCTCGGGCGACGCTTGTCTTGTGTCACTAGGTAGGATGTCTTGGGTTTATTGCACCTGAAATAGGAATGTGCCTAGAAGGGGTACCACCCGATTAAGGTATTTCTGGGCTGTGATATGTGATTTTGGTTGGTTCTGGCATTACTCAATATGTGAAATATCCTACATTAATATCATGTCTGATGTGGACAAGAATTGTATGCAAAGTAATACATACCCAAATAGACCATGTAAAAACATGGGGGGGTAGGGGGGGTAGTTGGATGTTTCTATAGTTAAATTGCTATAACGGTGGTTTTTCAGGCCATAGATCCTGGTTAATGTCCAGGTAGAAACTTATGATAAGTTTTGTACTATTTATAAGTCTATGTTTCGTACTGGGAGGGTTAGCGGTTGCGTCTAACCCTTCTCCTTATTATGGGGTTGTGGGTCTGGTTGTGGCTTCTATTGCAGGGTGCGGGTGACTGGTTAGTTTAGGGGTTTCTTTCATGTCTTTGGTGCTGGTGATGGTATATTTAGGTGGAATGTTAGTGGTATTTGTTTATTCTGTGGCTTTGGCGGCTGATCCTTATCCAGAGTCTTGAGCTAGCCTGCGGGTTGTGAGTTATGGCTTAGGAATAGGACTGGTTGTTGCCGTGGGGGTTGTTGTGGGGGGGTTTTATGGAACGGATGTTGGGGTGGAAACGGTTAATAATGTGGGTCTGTCTTGGGTTCGGTCGGATTTTAGTGGAGTAGCGATATTTTATTCGCTCGGGGCGGGGCTGTTTTTAATTGCTGGGTGAGGCTTATTATTAACGTTATTTGTGGTATTAGAACTTGTGCGGGGGTTATCTCGGGGGGCAATTCGGGCGGTTTAGAATAGCGCCAGAAAGTAGTTTAATTGAGAATATCAGCTTTGGGAGCTGGTGACAAAGGTTCGACCCCTTTCTTTCTGATTAATGTAAAACTCTAAGAAGATGTATAGTCTTCAATCTTTGGTTTACAAGACCAATGTTTTTATAAACTATTAGAGTTAATTAAAGTTTGAGTATTTTGTTCTCTAGTACGCTTGCAATAGGGAATAGGACTAGAAGAATTAGGAAGTAGGAGAATGAGGCTAGCTGGCCAATGATGATGAATGGGTGTTCTACTGGTTGGCTACCTACTCATGTTAGGATGAGGATGTTGGCTACTAGGGTTCAGAATAGGATTTGTGATAGAGGTCGGAAAGTTATTGAGCGTTGTTTGGATTTGTGGAGTAGGGGGATTAGGAATAGTACTAGGATTGAGGCCGCTAGGGCTAACACGCCTCC
>JACBWW010002252.1:0-10001 GCA_020086605.1 Lanius collurio | reverse complement strand
CTGCAGGTCCAAGTAAAATTGACATAATTTTCTGGCATATTGACAACTGGAATTATGCCCCAAGGTATAGGATCACCTGCTGCCTGTGGTAAAGGCAAACATGCTGTAATCTGTGTTACATTCTGAACCATTCCAAAGTCTCTTATCAATCCTACTACCAAATTTTCTTGTTCCTGTCCTCTGTGAGATGTGAGAGTTGCGTTCCCTGCTTCTCGTATTTTTCTGTGGGACTGTCGTCTCTTCGTCAAAGAGACGGTATATATTCCATGTGTAGGGTTCACTCCCTGATTCAGGTGGGACCAGGCTCTAACCTTTCTTTTTCCCTAGTCTGAATAAAATCCACATACTACTATACGTAAGTATTGCCCCTTGATTTCTCCCATTATAGGATCAGAATAATTCAGCCATCCAATTCCTCGTTTTTCCATGTCTTCCCAATTAGTTTTTCCTTGTGCTGGGTCCCATAGTTTTTGTGGTCCCATTTTCCACCATGTGACTCGCAAAGAGGATCCACAGTCTTTCTCATGGGTGAATGAACAGTTAATTTTAGAGGCGGACCATTCCCCATGTCCACCACCACAGTGGGAGGATTAACTTTTACTTCTCCTACCGTATGATTTTCCCAAGACATGACCGTTAGATTTATTTGTTTATAATCAAAACTATACCTGATCTGAACCAAACATTTGTATTTTCCTGTTTTGCTCAGAGCTACCTGAAATAATTGAAGGGTAGTATAACCTTGTTGTGTATCTTTATCCCAAACAGTAACAATTCCTGTACTCACTCGTTTTTGATCTCTTTTCCACATGGCCTTTACCTCTGTGGCTCCGGCTCCCTGGTCGTCAGTAATCGTGCAAGTCAGATTGACATTCATTCCTGTCATCACAGCTACATGAGGCTCGGAAACAGAGACAATAACAAATCCATTAATTGGCACGAATTTTAACAAAATTAACAACAGAATAATCAAGAATGCTGTTTTGCCCGAATTATCATCCGGGTTGGGGAGACCACTTGGGTTTCCCATTGAGTTGGAACTTTCTTGATTCGGGGGTAGTGGATCCATGTGTCGTTTCCTTCTACCTTTACTGCAGTAAAGGTCGTCAGGATCACTTGGTGGGGGCCGTCCCATGTTTCTTTCAGCGAGTCAGTATGCCAGTTTTTCACATACACCTGGTCTCCTGGTTGTATATCATGTACGGGATTTTCCAAGGGAAGCGGACGATTCCACTGCAACGCGCTTCTCAAAGCAGTGAGAACTCTGTTAAGTGACATAACATAATTGAAAATTATCTGGTCACCTGACACATACATATCTCCTTTCAGTGTGGTAGCGTGATAGGGTTTCCCATACAGAATTTCATACGGGCTAACTCCTAATCTTTCTCTGGGTTTAATTCTGATTCTGAGCAGAGCTAACGGTAGTGCCTGGGGCCATTGTAATTTTGCTTCTTGGCAAATTTCCTTAACTTGATTTTTCAAAGTCTGATTCATCCTTTCTACTTGACCACTAGACTGGGGTCTCCAGGGAGTATGAAGGTTCCATGTAATACCTAGCATCCGAGCCACATCCTGAACTACTCCTGCCACAAAGTGCGATCCCCTATCTGGTGACAATCCTAGTGGTACTCCAAACCTGGGAATTATTTCTTTTAGCAGTGTCTTAACTACTTCTTTGGCCTGATTCGTTCTGCATGGAAAAGCTTCTGGCCACCCAGAAAAGGTACACACGTACACCAACAGATATTTGTAGTTCTGAGCTTTAGGTAATTCAGAGAAATCTACTTGCCAGTAGTCATCTGGTTCTGGCCCTGCCTGAATTTTTCCTAACTGAATTTGCTTCCTAACAATAGGGTTATTTCTTAAGCAGATTGGACACATTGCATTCACCCGTTTCGCTAACATTAACATCTGGTTAGAAATTATTTCTTTCTTTGAAAATTTGACCAAACCCTCTGCACCCCAATGGCATTTATTATGTTCAGTTTCTAGGATGGTCTTCATGATTTTGGTGGGTACTAGAACTTGTCCCAAGGATGTTACATACCAGCCAGTAGCATTCTTCTGAGCTTGTGTTAGATTTGCCAGCTTCTCGTCTTCTACCGAGTATTGTGGTTTCTGAGCAAGGAAAGGGGTCACCGGACTTACCCTCGTAGGAATGACGGCCATTTGTGTCCATACTTCCCGTGCAGCACTCTTTGCAGCCATATCTGCCAGTCTATTCCCTTGAAATATCTTTCCTTCTTCTTGTTGATGACCTCTCACGTGCATCACTGCCACTTTTGCAGGTTTATGGACAGCATCCAACAAGTCCAATATCTCTGCTCGATGTTTTATCGCAGTTCCTTGAGAGCTCAACAGCCCTCGTTCCTTCCACAGTGCTCCATGAATGTGCACTACTACGAATGCATATTTTGAATCTGTCCATATCTTTACCTTCTTGCCAGTACTGAGGATGAGGGCTCTCGTCAGTCCAATGATTTCCGCTTTCTGGGCTGACATTCCGGGAGTTAATGCTTTTGCTTCGATTACCTGTGTGGTAGTAACAACAGCATACCCAGCATACCTGGTTCCGTTCTCCACGAAGCTGGACCCATCCGTGAACAATTTCCACTCAGGGTCTCCCATGGGTTCATGCTTCAGGTCCATTCGGCTGGCGTACACCTGTTCAATGGTTTCCACGCAATCATGGGCTAACTCGCCCTCATCCCGCTCGCTGCGGAGGAATTCTGCTGGATTAATGTGGTTAGTAGTTTTTAGCTCCACATCATCTTGTTCCCTTAGTACTGCCTGGTATTGCATCATCCTGTTTGAGGATAGCCAATGACCCCCCTTTTGTTCCAAAACTGCCAACACCATATGGGGTACAAACACATCCATCTTTCTTCCTAGGGTAAGTTTCCGTGCTTCTTGAATAAGGATCACAGTTGCTGCCACTGCTCGTAAGCAGGCTGGCCACCCGGTGCTGACATTATCCAGCTGTTTTGAGAAATATCCCACCGGGCGCTTCCAGGACCCTGTTTTCTGGGTTAGCACTCCCAACGCAAGCCTTTGCCTTTCGTTAACATACAGCTGAAAGTCTTTGTTTAAGTCTGGCAGCCCTAGGGCAGGGGCTTCTTTCAAGGCTCGCTTAAGGTCCTGGAAGGCTTTCTCTCGTTGCGAGGTCCAGTCTAGTTGTGATTCTTTCAATGCCTCGTACAGAGGTTTGGCTAGCAGTCCGAAATTTGGTATCCACAGCCGACACCAACCTCCCATACCCAGAAAGGACCTCAGCTCCTGATGATTTCTGGGCAGAGGTATAGCACAGATTGCTTCTATCCTGTTAGTCCCTAGTTTCCTTTGACCTTGTGTTATTTCACATCCCAGGTAAAGCACACTTTCTTTCAGGACTTGAGCCTTTTCTTTTGATACTCTATACCCCGCTTGTCCCAGCATGTTAAGTAATGCAATGGTTAGCTTGAGGCACAAGTTTCTCTCATCAGTGGCCAACAAAATGTCATCCACATATTATAAAAGGACATAAGAAAAGGGAGACTCTTTTACCTGTGTAGTCTTCCACTCTTCTAATTCCTTGGCCAACTGATTCCCAAAAATCGTGGGGCTGTTCTTGAATCCTTGAGGCAATCGAGTCCATGTGAGCTGTTTCTTCCTTCCAGAATTCGGATTTTCCCATTCAAAAGCAAAATATTTCCTACTTTCAAATGCCAAAGGGATGCAAAAGAAAGCATCTTTCAAATCAATCACTGTAAACCATTTAAATTTTTCCGACACAGATGTTAACAATGTGTATGGATTAGCAACTACAGGATGAATGTCTTTAACAATAGCATTAATAGCTTGCAAATCCTGAACTAACCTATACTTACCATTTGGCTTTTTAACTGGGAAGATGGGAGTATTACATTCTGATTCACATTCTTGTAAGATTCCTTGAGTCAGATACTGGGCTATCAAAGGGGCTACTCCCTTTCTGGCTTCCAATTTAATGGGATATTGTTTTATATTTACCGGCTGAGCCCCTTCTTTTAGTTCAATTACAACAGGCTGGGCCGCCTTATATTTTCCCGGGGATCCTGTTTCCCACACCCAAGGCACTACTGCTTGCTCTACTTCTTCAGGTATAGGGGTAGGATCTATTTCCTTTATTGCAAAAATTTTTCCGATATCTTCATCTGGAATTTCTAACTTCACCCTCCCCTTTTCAAATATTATTTTAACATTCAACAGGGACAGCAGATCTCTTCCAAGCAATGGCTTTGGGCAGTTAAGCAATGGCTTTGGGCAGTTAGGCATGTATAAAAATTGGTGATCTAATTCTTTTCCCCCAAATTTTAAGCTTACCGGTTGCAAAAATGGTCTTTCCTCTAATTGCCCCATTGCCCCTACTACTTGAACAGTAGTATCACTTAATGGACCTAATCGTTTATTAAGCACTGAGTAAGTAGCCCCCATATCTACCATAAATTCTTGTGGTTCTCCATCTATTTCTATCCGTACTTTAAGGTCCTGTTCTAATCAGCTCTGATGCTGATAATTCCCCAAAACCATCGCTTTGGCGCCATCTGCTGGTGTCATTGGGTAATGGCTTGCAGCACTCAAATTGCCACCAGCCATCCCATTTCGTACCGGGCATTCATTTTTCCAATGTCCTATTTGTCGGCAAAAAGCACATTGATTTGGACCCAAACTCCCTTGCCCTTGATACAACCCCATTCCTCCCGTCCCATTAAATTGGAATCCTCCCCGGCCTCGACCATTACCTCTACCCCGATTAAAGCCACCCCTGCCCCGTCCACGACCTCTCTGTCCCACCGATTGTTGGATAACTGCCAAGATTCCTGCTTGCTGCCGCTTTACAGCCTCTTTCTCTCAGTTGTTATATACCTTCCAGGCCACTTCCAACATTTTATCCAAATTCCTAGTATCCTCCCCTTCCAACTTTTATAGCTTTTTCCTGATATCATCTTGGGATTGTGCCATAAAAAGCAGGGCTAGCTGTAATTTTCCTGCTTGTTCTTCTATCTCCAAATTGGTAAATCGTCTAGCTGTTTCCTTCAGCCTTTCTAGGAATGCTGATGAAGATTCACCTTTTTCTTGTCTTACAGAATACAGCTTAGACCAATTCAATGTTTTAGGCATCCCAGTTCTAATTCCCTCTAGTACAAGATCTTGATACTTTTTAATTGCTCTCATTCCCCCAGATGTATTCAGATCCCAACCTGGATCCTCACTAGGCATCAAAGCATCTACAGTTCCATCTGTCAAACGCAGCCGTATTTCATCCCTAACCTTCTCTCTGGCCGCCCGCAACACCATCTCCTTTTCTGTCGAATCCAAGATAGTATCCAACAACACTTGCAAATCATTCCAATCAGGATTCTGAGAATTAATCACCATTTTCACCACCCGTGCCACTCGTTCTGGGTCCTCCCTATAATTTCCAGCAGATTGTTTCCATATTACCAAATCACTTGGAGAAAAGGGGACCTTTATATACACCTTCTCTCCTTGGGGTCCCATTGCCTCTCGCAAAGGGGCTATCATTTGGGGTTCTTCTGCTTGCCTCCTACCCATTCTTGTACGTGATGCAATTGGAGTTCTATTTCTATTCCTGGGAGGACTGGGGGAAGGAGTGGGGGAGTGGAGAACTGAGGAGGCACCAGAGGGTTCCCCCAGCTCCCCGCTAATTCCCCCCTCATCTTCCTCCTCCTCTCCATCACCAGGGCTTTCGCCTCTGTTCTGTGGAGGGGCACTTGGAGCTATGAATAGACTTAAGTCCTCCTCTGATTTATGAGCCTTAATCATACAATCTGCACACATCGACCTTTTCTTACAAGCAACACATTCTCGTTCACTTGCATCAAGTATCATAACTCCGCATTCTTTTTGCCAGTCAGGTTTTCGTCCCAAGAGATTAAACAAGTCTAAATACGGTATCTCATCCCATTTTTCATTATCACGTAAATACTCCATCAGAGGGAAGATTATCTTATAGTCTACCGTCCCATTCAAAGGCCAACTCGGGCCACCCTCTGATTCATACAACGGCCACCAGCGATTACAGTAATCAATCATTTTTCCTTTATGCAACCCTTCATCCTCAAACCCCTCACTTTTCCATCTTCGTAGCAAACATCCTAAAATGAGTTATAATAATACTGTGATATAACATTACCAAAACCAAACCAAACCAACTTGCCACTGCTCGACGCCGCGAGGGGCAAGTGCCGGACCTGCGTAGCTTTCGCCGCGTCTTATGGCCGGCGCCTAGGCTTCCACCAAGACGTCTTTAGCCCAACCCTGTGAGATTCGTAGCCTCGTCTTATGAGCAGGCTTCCCAATACCACAGAAAATAAAGCACCTCGGGCTTACCTTTGCAGTTGTCCGTCAGGCGCGGGGGTCGGGTACGAACCGATGACTCCTCCGAGAATTCCTCGGTGCCGGCGTGGAGTGAATCGGAACGCGAACCGCCCCAGCCACCTTCGGAGTCCTGCCGCGGTCGCCAGAAAACTGTTGCCAGCTGCCCGTCCGAAGAAAACACAAAACAACCGAAGCCGTTTTATGCGGTGCTTTATTAGGGCCCGGGAGGTCTGAGGACTCACGTCCAAAATCAGACACCTCCGACCCTCTGAAAATTTCACACACCTTATATACTTTTATGAACAGATTGCTTCATGCCACACAAATCAATTCTTAACCTGGCTTACATTACGGTTCTCATATTCTTTTGAGATTTATGATTCTATTCTACCATTCTATACAATCCTTTTGAATTATAAATTCTACATGGTTGTCTAAACATACAATCATTAATTTTAAGATAACAAACGGGCAATCATGTCTTAAGATAACGATTTCTTTCAGAACATCCGTTACTCAAGAACAAACAAGTTCCTACATGTTCAGCATGCTTCACTAAATCCTTTGATTATACAGAGACGAGAACCTACATGCTCAGCCTGCCAAGACTTCCCTCTTGCCAAGTGGTTGCTACATTCCACGACTAGGCCGCAGCTGAGCCTTAGCATAACTACTACTATTTGCTTCTACTTGCAACATTCTGACACTTTGTGCTGGGAAATGGAGCTCTGAGACTTGTCTAAATAGAGACACAGTGTCAGGAAAAAAAGGGGGATTTGATAAATAACAGAGAATAGCAACTAATTAGGCATGTTTTAAAAGGAATGCAAATTGTAGGTCTAAGTGATGAACTTGAGCAGCACTTCATTGAAGAACAAGAGGTATTGCCTTTATGCCTAATCCCTAAATCTAAGGTCTTATTCTCTAAGGTTGTAATTCATCTGTGGATTCAAGTTCCAAGGCCTGAACACCAGGCCCTGAGTGAGGCCTGCACAACAGGCCCTCAGGCAAAGCTGATCTCTAGATGAATCTTCCAACCAAAGGTTTTATTTGTATCTTCTCATTAATATGATCTCTGTATCTGTTCATTGGCGAAATGTGGATTTACCTTTCTGTATTTGAAAAGCAGACAAGGCTCCATCTGGCCTTGTTTGGGGCTGTAGGATCAAAGTCAACTGCCGTGGTTCCTCCTTGAGCCCTGGCCAGGCTTTGGGAGAAACCAAACAAGAGGATGGAACCAGATGTTCCCACACCAGAAGTGCTGTCAGTTTGTTTGTTTAACAGGGTAAAAGCTGGGCCCTCTCACATCCAGGCTGGAGCCTCATTGCCTGCAAAGGTGGAGGCAGCTGCAGGAATTCCCAGTGTCCGGGAGTGGCTCTGCAGTCCTTGGCTGGGACAGCTTCCCCCAGCTGATGTGTGGGCCTGGGTGATGGAAAAGGCTGGGGGTAACTGGGGATGGATCCGGGTTAATCACTGCAGGCAATCTTTTGTAGTATTTTTTTATGTGCATTGCCTACTTTCTCCTTTTGTGATTATTTGCTAATGATTTTGTGCTTTGCTGAGTGTATACTTTTGTAATTCTTTGCAGCTTTGCATTGCATAAATGACACAATTCCTTCAGTTGGTGTCTGTGTCTTTGGTGCTGACCCTGCCCACTGGCAGAACAGGGCCCCATCCTGCATAAGTGTTACGTGGGAAGACAAAAACCCTCACTCCAAATTCCCCCCCCTTCCTCCTTGTTCCCCCCACTTTATACACTGAGCACGATGTCCTATGGTCAGGGCTATCCCTGGGGTCACTTGGGTCACCTGTCCTGGCTATGACCCCTCCCAAGCTCCCCCGCACCCCCAGCCCCTCCCCAGCGTGGCTGGACAAGGGGCAGGAAAGGCCTTGGCTCTGTGCAAGCTCAGCAAGAACAAAACCATCTCTGTGTGATCAACGCTGTGCTCAGCACAGACCCAAACACAGCCCAGAGAAAGCCCTGGCAAGGAAATTCCCTCTGCCCCAGCCCCCAGCAGCACCCCATGGCCATCCACCATGGCCACGGCTCCACAGGTTCCTTTCCATGCCCCGACCCTGGCCACGGGACCTTGGGCTGGTGGCCACGGCAGCCGACTGTGGCACAGGGCTCCGTGCCCGTGTCCATGGCAGCAGTGCGCGGCCCTGAGTGCAGGTGACCGTGACAATCCCCATTCCAGCAGGGCCAAGCCTTGGTGGCCATGGCACCAGAGTGAGGAACGGGTCCCTGTGGCCGCTGCCGTGGCACCTGAGGGCATCACCGAGTGTCACTGCAGTTGGAGCTGGCACCAGCCCGGCACCGCTCTGTCCTGAGGGCTGCCATGGCAGCCGAGGGCAGCAACAGGGCTGCAGGCAAGTGGCCATGGAGCCTGACTGCAGAAATGGCTCCTGGGGTGGTGTCCAAGGAAAGTGGAACTGGTGAGGGTTGCCATGGCACCCAAACCCAGCAGTGGGGGCCAGTGAAGTGTCCATGGCAAAAGGCCCTTGCAATGGCCCAGTGCAGGTTGGGATGATAATCCACCCTCACAGCTGGCCCAGGGCAGGCCTGGAGTGGTCGTGGTGGCACCTTGGGCTTGGCACACACTTGAGGAGGGTGTCTGTTTTCAGTGGGGACACTCAGGAGTGTCAGATTGCTTTATAAAAAGGAAAAGCCCTCTTTGGCGAAGTGCAGCCACTTCTCCAAGCAAAGCAGGTCCCAGGTGAGGGAGGAGACAGGATGGGGCTGGGGAATGTGGAGCAAGGTTGTCCACACTGGGTCAGGCCTCAAGGCACAGCTTCTCTGACCAGGCCAGATTTTCTTAGGAGAGACCCTGCATAAATTAGAATCACAAAATGCTGCAATCACGTCTGGTCTAAAGAGAAAAGTAATAAAATACACCCTTTCAAACAGGAATGAGTATGTCTTAGAAGCTCTTTGAACTATTTCTTCATAACTGGAGAAGGAAAAGTTCCTAATGAACTGCAGCAGGCCAGAGGGAAATCAAGGCAGAGCCAGGGTTGGTCAGGACTTGCTTGATCCTAATGAGCCCCGTGGTGCTTCTGGGGCTGAGCCCTTGAAGCTCAGGGCCTGAGAGGAGATTGCAAAACCTTTCCAGGAGTCAAAGGCAGAGGAAACACTCAAAGTGTCTCAAGGTATCAATGGGTCCCACTGAGGTCCATGCCCAACACAGGCTCCTCATGGACTCATGGAGGGGAGAATTGGAGGCCAGGATTGCCCAAAAACATCTCAGAGAACTCAGAGTGAGAAGGAAAATCCAAAGTACCTTAAAAACCCTGAGTATCTCAGAGCATTAATGAGCCCCACTGAGTGTCAATGCAAAGAATCTCAAGGGACTCATTAAAGGAGGTAATTGGAGGCCAGAATTTCACAAACCTCTCAGAGTCAGTGTGGAAAGTACCTTAAAACCTGAAGTACCCTGAAGCATTAATGAGCCCCAGTGAGTGTTGTTACTGACAGAGAATCTCCAGGGACTCATTAGAGCAGATAATTGGAGGCCAGCATTGCACAAAGCTCTCAGAGACTCCCAGGCCAAAGCCAAAGTCCTTTGAAAAAGCTGCAGTCCCTGGGAGCACTGAGGAGCCCCCCAGGGCCATTGCTGAGCAAGGCTCCCCAGGGACTC
>JACBWW010002251.1:0-10001 GCA_020086605.1 Lanius collurio | reverse complement strand
ACAACCATGTTCTTCAAATTTCAACAACAATTTCCCCATTTATAACAATTCCCCCCTCTAAAATTTTGATCGGGCTTAAGCCCGCATCAACACTTTAAAATCTGGCAAGCATAAAAACCAACAACAACCTTCTAAACATTTGGTAAACTCTTAAACCATTTCTTCATACGCTTGTTCAACCTTTCGGAGTTTTTGGTACTCCTCGTACAGTTCATGGGCAGTCTGTGTAGTATTTTCTTGTTCTTCACTTAAACTTCTTGTCTCTATTAGATGGATCTTCTCAACTGTCTCTCGTTTCTGTTGGGCTTGCAGATCTTGTATCATCGGCATGTTCTGAACAACTGAGGTAATCAGTCTGACCAAACATGGGATCAGGCAGGGCAGAAATATCAGACTTCCTAGGGACAATCCAGCTATTATTAAAGCTTTTTTCCACCACTCTCCCTTTAGAATATTGTCCCACCAATTAGAATCAATTAGGGGCTTCCATTTTTGTACAGGAATATGTGCCAATTTCCTGATATTTTGGGTTATGTTTTTAATTGCTTCACTATGGTCGTCAATTGCGATACAACATTCTGATGAATTGAATTTTCCACAGACTCCTCCTTCTTCTGCTAATAGATAATCTAGTGCCAATCGGTTTTGGTAAATCATAGTGCGCATTTGTTTTGACTGTGCGGATAACAAATCAATAGCCAATGTCGATTGATTAGAGATAATTTCTACTAGAGCTTGTAACCGAATTATACGATTTAACATATATATAGGAGTCTGATATCCATACATACCATCCTGAGCCCATGTTGCTGGCCCATAAGTGGCTATGATCCGCTCGGGTGGCCATTCATCTTTACCCCACTTTTGGGTTCCTCCTATGTTTACATGTCTCTTCTTCCTAGCCAATTCATCATACAGGGGCACTCCTAAATATTGTCCTTCTATTCTTGGTAATAAAAAGAATGATGGTCTTATTATTCCAAGGGTGCAGCTCCCAGACCATTCTTTTGGCAGCCTGACATACGCTCGCTTCCCACATAACCAAAAAAGACCTTTTGGTGCTCTCCAATAGTTATGCTCTGTAGTTTTTATTATCCCTGACTTTGTCCAAAATGGGGTAAGTGTTTCCTCGTCCCAGAACGGATTTGGATAAGAAGTAGGACATAAATACAGCCCTTCCCTTTTAACAAAGTTACATCCCGGCTTTTGATTTCGTGACCAATATATTTTCTTTCCTTCGGGGATCCACCAGCGATGAGTGTCGTTAGTAACAAAATAACTTTTACATGATAGCTCACCTACGTACACTGTATAGCTCTTTCCTTTTCTCCACAGACATTCTTCCCCTATGACTTCAGAATGTAACCCCCATACTTCGTTTTCATCTCTCAGATCTCGGGTGTGATTTTGTTTCTTTAATAATTTTAGTATTTCTTGGGGAGTTAACCTTATCCCTTCCCAGGGCCAAACCTCAGCTGACCGAGTATTGCCACAAACCCAACAATTCGTTATGTGAAATTCTTTACTTATTTTCTCAACTAAGTCTAGGAACAAATTATTCTCTCCTATCCCTACTTCCTTCTGTTCCTTCTTAGAGATCCTCTGTATTTCCCTTTCTCTGATAAGATCTGGTTCCCATTTCTTTCGTCTTTCTTTCATCTTTTCTAGACTCTTTTCTGAACATATCCATTCCTCATTCAATGGGCATTCCCCCAGTATCTTAAGTCTCGAAGACCCTGAATTTTGGAAAATCCAATAGGTTTGGCCGTCTTCCTCACATGTATCTATTTTCTCGAAAAATGGACTAATACAAGAGGGACTCGGGTTAGAGTGTATTTTCAAGACGGCCGTCCGAGTTTCCCCCGCATATAATGGGTAGTAGCATCTGTCACAGGGTGCTGTCTGTCCCTGCTGGAGACAGAAGAACACAGTTGCCAGGAGTACACTCACCAGGGGTCCGGTACAGGTCATTGTCTGATCTTACTCTGTTGTTGGTACTGTGACCTGATCCGGTCTTGCCCCCTGGGGCCTCTCTTACCACCTGTAGATGCACTCTTTTGTATGACAGGGTAACTCCCCTCTTGCATTAGTCTCCTTCTGGCTTTCTTTTCTCTTTTTGTAGTCCAATTGCTGGATGCCTGGGGGAATGCCTTGTATCCTCTCGTATATTCTGCAATGAAAGTATCAGAATTTAGTAACAACTCTTTGCTTACAGACTTATCTTAAAAAAAATACGGTTTAAAAATTCCATTACCTTATTAATAGTTATACAATTCATACATCTTTGGCATTAAAAGATAACTTTATCATTAACATTACGACAACAATTCTTTGCTTATAAACTTATCTTTAAAGAATACGGTTTAAAAATTTCATTACCTTCTTAACAGGTATACAATTCATAAACCTTTGACATTAAAAGATACTTTATCATTAACATTACGATTAAACAACAGTCATTGTATAATTTAAATCTTTAGGGGGTCTCTTAATCTTTCTCGGGTTCTTCCGGTGGTTTCCTTTTTAGTCTCAATCTGTGATCTGTGGATTCTACTACTGCCCACTCTCTTGGTTCCGGGACTGGGCCCTTGACTCTTGAAACATGAGTCCATCCTTTTTCTTTGGTTCTCACTGCAGTCTCAGTGGTTAATAAGATCTGGAAGGGGCCTTCCCATTTTGGGACCAGCGGCTGTTCTTTCCAAGTCCGGATTAAAACCCAGTCGCCTGGCTGGAACTTATGAAGATCAAAGTCTATGGGGGTGGTTTGTGGTAAATATCCCTTTTCCCTTAGTTCTCTCAGGGTCTTTGCAATAGTTAGTATATACTTCTTTATGTTCTGTTCCCCCCCTTCATAAGTCCCCAAATCTCCTGAAGTGAACAAGAAGGGTAATCCAAATAACATTTCATATGGGGAAACACCGACATCGGCTCTAGGTCTGGTTCGTATCCTCATTAGAGCTAATGGAAGACATTTTAACCAATTCATCTTAGTCTCTTCCATTAACTTAGTAAGGGTGTTCTTTAACATCTGGTTTACTCTTTCTACCCTGCCAGAACTTTGTGGCCTCCAGGGGGTGTGCAACTTCCAGGTGACATTCAGCGCTTCTACTAATATTTGCAATACTTGTGCTGTAAAATGAGGGCCTCTATCTGAGTCGATCCTGTGTACTATCCCATATCGCGGTATTATTTGTTCTAATAATGTTTTCCCCACTGTCTCTGCTGTCGCTCTAGTTGTAGGGAATGCTTCCACCCAATGTGTCAAGTGGTCAATTATCACCAACAAATATTTAAATCTTTGTACTCGGGGCAGTTCTGTGAAATCGACTTGTATACTCTGGAAAGGTCTTTCTGCTAGCTCTCTTCCTCCAAGAGGCAATTTCCGCATCATTTTTCGGTTTACTTTCTGACATATTAGACAATCTCTGGTTATTATTTTTGCAACTGTATAAATCTCGATGCACACATAGGTTCTTAAAAACTGATCACATAGCGCTTGTGTACCCCAGTGGGTGGAGGCATGCAGCCTTTCTAATATTTTTCTGGCAAGATTCTTATTCAGAGCCTGTCTCCCATCAGGCATCCGCCATTCTCCCTTTTCATTCTTTGTTGCCCCATACTTTTGCAATTCTTCTAGCTCTTTCCCTTCTAATTGTGGGATTTCTTTGCTATTTTCATTATCTTTCTCATCCCTTAAGCTGGTTATGTGAAGAATTGTCCCTTCATCTCCTAAAGCTGCCTTTTTAGCGACTTGGTCGGCGATGTTGTTTCCTCTTATTTCTAAAGAATCTCCTCGCTGGTGTCCCTTAACATGTACCACCGCAATTTCCAATGGTCTCCTAAGAGCTTCTAACACTTCTCTGATCAAATTTTCATGTACTAGGGTTTTTCCCTTTGAATTTAAGTAACCTCTCTCAGCCCAGATTTTCCCAAACGTATGTACCACCCCATATGCATATTTTGAATCTGTATAAATTGTCCCGCTTCGCAAATTCAGCCATTTTATTCCCTGTAATAGTGCATACAGCTCACAACATTGTGCCGACCATCTCCCCGTAAGCTTCCCCTTTTCTATAACACTCATATTTTTTCCATTGATTACTGCATACCCTGAGGCTCTCTTCCCATTTACTACTCTTGAGGAACCATCCACGAAAAGTATTTCTCCATCTGGAAGGGGACTCTCTTGTAAATCTTCCCTAACCTTTGTTTGTAAGTCCAGGATATCAACACACTCATGTTCTAAATCCTCTTCAGGTTCTCCATATAAAAATTGCGCAGGGTTTATTATTCGGGTGGTAGTCAACTCTAGATTTTCTATGTTATTCAATATCATTTCATATTTTAGAAGTCTGCTATCAGAGATCCATTGGCTTGCTCTCTTACTTAAAATTGTTTTTAAATCATGCGGTGTGTACACTTTAATTTTGTTTCCGAAAGTCAATTTGTAACTTTCTTCTACTAAGGCTACAGTGGCAGCCACAGCTTGGAGACAAGTGGGCCACCCTCGTACCACAGGGTCTAATAACTTTGATAAATAGGCAATGGGTTTTCGGGTCCCGCACCAGTCTTGAACCAAAACACCGTAAGCGACTCCCTCTTCAGCATTTACAAATAACTCAAACAATCGGTTTACATCTGGCAAACTAAGTACTGGAGCTGTTGCCAACCTTTCTTTTAGTGTTTGTAATTGCTTCTCATCTTCTTCATCCCAATTGAAAATTTCCTCTTCAATTAATTTGTCATACAGAAACTTAACTAATTTGGTGTGTCCCTCTATCCATAATTTACAGTATCCAATCAGTCCTAATAATTTCCTTACATCTGTTTTTGTCTTTGGGGCCGGTAATGACAATATACCCTGTATTCGATCGGCATCTAATTTCTTGTATCCTTGTCCAATTAAATGTCCTAGATACTTAATCTCAGATTCTACAAATTGTAATTTCTTTTTAGACACTTTTAGGCCTTTATCTCCTAGGAAATTTAATAATTTAATAGTGGTTCCCAGAACTTCTCCTTTTTCTTTTCCTGATATTAACAAATCATCTACATATTGTAGAATTTGGACTTCCCCAATTGGTGGAAATTGTTGTAAGATTTCTTCTAAGGCTTGCCCGAACAGGTTAGGTGACTCTGTAAATCCCTGAGGGAGTCTTGTCCATTGATACTGCTGTTTCCTCCCTGTCTCCTCATCCTGCCACTCGAAAGCAAACCACGCTCTACTATCTTTGTCCAGTGGGCAGGCCCAGAAGGCGTCTTTTAAATCTATCACACTAAACCATGCATGTCCTGGGGGTACTTTACTTAGTAATGTATATGGGTTTGGTACTACAGGGTACCTGGTGACGGTCTGTTTGTTGACTTCCCGTAAGTCTTGAACTAATCTATATGTACCATCTGGTTTCTTTATTGGTAGTATAGGAGTATTATGTGGGGACATGCAGGGTTCTAATATCCCGTTCTCAATTAGCTGTCTTATTATGGGGGTTAGACCTTGCCTTCCTTCAGCAGAAATGGGATATTGCCGGACTCTAATAGGGGGTATGTTGGGCCTCATTCTGACTTTTATAGGGGGAATTTGTAACAATCCATGCCCCCCAGTTTCTGCCCACACTTTCGGGTCAATTGCCTCTTCATCTTCTTGTCTCAATTTCATAATTTTAGCTACCATCTTTCCCTGTTCTGGGATAACCCCTATTCCTAATTGCACTTGCAAATCTCGGCCCAGTAAATTACAATCTAAGTTTGGAATGTACAAGAGGTCCACACATCCCTCGCGGGAGTTTCCCTTTATATTTACTCGTTCTATTACAAATACTTCAAATGGGTCATTTTTAGCTCCTCTGACTTTACACTTTTGGTCACTTAATTTGCAACCTTTAGGAATTTTTGAGATGCACGATCTGTCCGCTCCGGTATCCACCAGAAATTCACATTCTTCGCTCTGGGGGCCTAGTTCTAAGTTTACCAGGGGCTCTATGTCATGTTTGGTTTCATTCCCCAGAGCGAAGAGCCCCTGACACCCCTAATCCTCCTCTCTTCCTTTTAAAAGTCTCTCTAACAGGTCCTGTTCCTGTGCTATCTTCTCATCTAATTCCCGTCTCTTACAATTTCTTTTCACATGTCCCTCTTTGTGACAATAGTAACAAACTAGGTTAGAGGTCCATGGTGACTTTTTCTCCCCCTCCATTTCTCTCTTCTTCTCCCTCTCTGGTTTTGTTTCATCTTTCCCCACACCTACACTTTCTCTGGCTATTGCTACCATTATTCTTGCCTTTGTTTTTGTTTTCTCTTCTTCTCTCCTCAGGTATACCTTCTGAGCTTCCCTTAATAATTCATTTAGTCCTTTCTCTTGCCAATCATCCATCTTTTCTAGTTTCTTTCTTATGTCTGGCCATGCTCTGGTCACAAATTGTACCTTTACTAACACTTGCCCCTCTTGGCTTTCCGGGTCTACACTAGAGTATAGCTGGAAGTTTCTTTTTAGTCTCTCTAACCATGCGCTAGGAGTTTCTTCTTTTTCTTGTTGGCTATCAAAGGCTAGTCTGGCATTATTTGTCCGGGGGACTGCCTCTCGTATACCTCGCACTATGAGCGATCTATAGTCTCTCATATTCCGTCTTCCTAATTCCTCATTAGGATCCCAGTCGGGTTGCTGAATAGGCATCTTCTCCTCCCCACGTGGGCCATCTCTGTTTTCCCTTTCCCATATTCTTAAGCCTGCAGCCCTTATAAGCTGTATTTCTTCTGGGGAGAAGAGTATGCCCAAGATCGAATTCAGTTCTTCCCAAGTGTAAATACTGGGCCCTAAAAATTGATCAAATTGGTTAGAGATTCCAATTGGGTCTTCTAATAAAGTTTTTATCTCTTTCTTAAAGTTTCTTACTTCTGATGCAGTCAAAGGTGCATTCACAAAACCTATTCCTCCTCTAGCTCCTCCCATAGGCACCTCTCTCAAAGGAAATAATCTTCCAGCTTCACTTCTATTAGACTGATGTTTCTTTGATTGGTACCTGGTGTTATAACTGTGATCTTTTGAACCCTCTTCTGATGTCCTTTCCACGTTTTCATCGCCTGAGCACTTAGCCTCACTATTTTGCTTATTCGCTACCACCTGTTCCGCAGGTTGGGGCGGTGAGGAGAAGGTAAGAGGGACTGATCGCAAAGTTGGAGGCACTATGAGGGGGATGGGAGTGCCCGGGAATATTAGAGAGGAGTTAGGGGAATATGGTTGGGGTGCTGTAGAGTCTGAAGTTGTTCCAGAAGGGGTAGAAGAAGTGTGGGGTTCAGAGGATTGTCCTCTAGGAGTAAGTTGTTGAGGGGTTGAGGACATTGCAGGACTTTGGTATACAGGTGGGGCACTTAGAGGGGAAAACTGAGGGACTGGGGGAGCGGAGAGGGGAATAGGTGGAGGTGGGAGAGGTATAGGTTGTGAGGAAGGGGGTGTTGGGTGATGCACTACTGGTGCAATTGGAGAAGATGGAGGTGGGAGATGATCTAAAGGATCCCACCTTTTTTCTAGTTTTTCATTTTTATCTTTACTTTCATTTCCTTCTTTTTCACCTTCTTTACTCATCTTATAAACTCTTATCTTTGTATCCCAAATATCATTGCTTAGCCAACATGCTGCATATCGCACTTCCTCTTCATCTGGATTTGCTCTTAAATTTACATGCTTACTTAAGGCTGTACAAAGCCATTTTTCTTTGGAGCCATACCTGGCCAATAAACCGGTCCCTCTTGTAGGATCTCTTTGGGCCAGATCTCTGTACAGTATTTAATCATCTTTATTTTATCTAATTCCCTTAACATTCTATCCTTTTCCCAATTAGCTAACATTTCTCCTAATGGGCTATTGGGAGGGATATTCTTCTTTGATACCTTCTGATTGTTTGTTTTCTTCCCATTCTTTCCTGCACACTGTCCCATTTTAGCTGATGTATTTGCTTAACGTTTGAACTAAGCGGGAAAGCCTGGAGTTACGGATGCCTTAGGGTAGTTAAGCGAAAATAGTAATGATAACTAATTAGAATGATATTAATAATAACTTTAGTAAAGGTAATAATGACTTACTGTCCTTTGAAAATCAATGATGGGAATTCAAGAGAGTGGGCCGTGTGAAAGAGGTAGAAATAAATAAAACCCACTATCTTATGAAAGTAAATGATGGGAATTCAAAATGGCGGACCGTGGGAAATAGGTAAAAGTAAAACGGTCAAGGAACTACAAACAAGATGTCTACCTTCTCAGGAAACCGGATAAGGCTCTTATTTCCGGGTCTCACCCCTCCTTCAAGTCAGTGGCCCCTCCCTATTTCTGGAGGTGTTTCCCCTAAATTCCAAGATGGCGAATTTTAGTCGCCACTGAACTCTGCTCCTTATCCTTCAAAAGGTCTAAGCTTTAAAACACAACTAAAACACGACTTTAAAACCAAAAATAAGGACTTCTCTAACTACAATCTAAGCAATTCTGCACCCCACGCTAATAAAACTCACTCTCACAGACACAAATCAATCTAATTGCAAGAAGCTCTAAAGCAAATAAAAAAAACCACTTCTACAAACTGAATATTCCACATTCATACAAATTTTCCTGATAGGCGGTCCGGGGACTTTTGGCTTCTCCTCACCCCGGAACCTCACCCGTCAGGTCCTCCGCGCACACAGTAAAAAAAATTTCTACCGTTAGTTTTAAAATAATTGATACCACACGAAGAAAATTTCTAAAAATGGAAAAAAAATGAATTACCAACAGAATACGTCCAAGTAGTCTTGGACTCTAACTTAAGGAAATATTGGTACTTAAATACTTGTGCAAACTTAAATTTAAGGTCCCTAAGTTGGCAGGTTCGAAATTCCCTCTCACTCCTATTAAGCGAGGGTCTTCTCCCGGCCGGCGGCTGTCACTACCCTGTGTCTGTCGCCGTGCCGCGAGGTATTTGCCCTTGTCCCAACTGGTATCCCTGATCCTGAGGGTACCCCAAGGGCTCACTCCCCCCGGGTCTGGGGTCCTATCCCCCCCCCTGAGTCAGGCACCTTTCCCTCCTTCCCTGCCAAAAAGGAGGCAATCCCCCACTCGGTGGTCCCCCTTCAGAGGATCTCCGAGGGAGGGTATTCCTCTGCCCTCAGGGGTTCTAATTCCCCAGATACAGACTCTCCCTGGGTCTGCCTGAGGAATCACCCTCCAGGTGGTTTCTGATGGGTGCGGCGATCCCCTTTTTATCCTGGCAAGTCTTTAAACTTCCCAGGACCCTTCCCCCAAGAACTCCCTAGGAATTTCAAATTCGGGGTAGTCGGGCCTCCCCCTATAAATCCCCTCGGGAACTTCTTTGGAGAATTTCCTCCCCTCCTAGTCGGGGCGGTGCTCGCACCCGATCCCAAACCACCCCTAGGAGCCTCCTAACCTGGAGGAACGGGAGCTTCTGGGGTTAGGGCGGCTAGAGGGGCGGTACTCCCCTGTCTCCCCACCACCCGGGGGTCCCTGAGGGTACGGCACTCACGCTTCTTCAATCGCTTCCCTCCGTTCCCGGCCGGCCCCTTCGCAGGAGTCCGGAACCGCGGTACTGGGAGGTCCGCACTCGCTCCGGGGGTCCGCTCTACACAGCCCCCGCTCACTCGGTCGCCAACTCACTCACACTCGTACCCCCCAATGCTTCTCACCCCACTCCCGGCACTTACCCCGTACCGAGAGCCCCCACTCCCTCTCGGAGGGTCTGCCCTCTGGGTTGTCAGTTCCTCAGTTGCCTCTCGGGACAGCCGACGGCTCCTCCGCGGTCTCGGCGAAGTCCGAATCCCCGGGTGGGAAAAAAAATCTCCCAGACGCGTCTCCCCGAAGCCGTTCTCCACCGGGATCGCCTTGGGGGCGTGGCTTATCCCGGACGAGCCCCCAAAATTGTTGTAAACGAGGCTGGGACTCTTGTTGGAAAAAGTCTGCTCGTTTATTAAAAAAAAGAACAGGCAACCGGGACAGGGAGACCCAGGATAAGCCCAAGCTCCCCC
>JACBWW010002249.1:0-10003 GCA_020086605.1 Lanius collurio | reverse complement strand
GGGGCGGGGCCGGCGCGGGCCATGGCGGCCGAGGCGGCGGAGCGGCACCTGGGGCTGCTGCGGGACGAGCGGGAGGCCGAGCTGGCCCAGAGCAGGTGCGGCACACACGGGACAGGCACCGACCGCCGGGGGGTTGCGTGCGGCCGGGGGGGGCACAGAGGGACCCTCGGCTGGGACCCGCTATCTCCTGTAGAAACTCAGAGGGAGCCTCCCCTGGGACTCCCTGTCATCTGTAGGAAACCCAGCGGGACCCTCCTGGCACCCTCTTTCACCCGTGGGAATCTGAGGGACTCTTCCCTTGGACCCCCTGTGACCTCCAGCAAAGCCTCCCGCCACCTGTGGGAATGCTGCTGGAATCCCACCGCTCTGACCAGCTCACCCCAGCTGGAAGCCCACCCCACAGGGCTCTGATCCATGGGGAATCCTGCTGGGACTCGCCCCCTTGGGACCAAGACACGCTCTTAGATGCCCGTGTTGGGGGTACAAACGCTTACCCAGCCGTGAGGCGGGAGGTGCCAGGAGCCAGGATAAGGCCATTCCACACTGTCCCCTGGAGCTGTGACCCTCAGCCTTACCCCGTGGTGTTCCCAGCCGTGTTTGGTTCCCAGGGCATGGCAGGAGAGCGTCTCCCTGAAGGAACTGCAGCGGAGAGGCGTCTGCTTGCTCAAGCTCCAGGTCACCAGCCAGAGAACCGGCCTCTACGGACGTCTCCTCGTGACGTTGCAGCCCAGGAAGTGGGATTCGGACACCGAGCTGCCCTCCAACAGCTTTGGGCCTGGTCAGTGACATTCCTGTCTTTCCAAGGAAAGATTCCCCATCCCTAGAGGTGTCCAATTCCATTCCAGTCATGGAATGGTTTGGGTTGGAAGGGACCTTAAGGCCCATCCAGTGCCACCCCCTGCCATGCCAGGGACACCTTCCACTGTCCCAGGTTGCTCCAAGCCCCAGTGTCCAGCCTGGCCTTGGACGCTGCCAGGGATCCAGGGGCAGCCACAGCTTCCCTAGACAGTGACACATTTGCCCCACCTCACGCTCTCCCTTCGAACCTTTGCAGGGGACATCGTGGGGCTCTACGAGTCCGCCGGGCAGGGGGACCCGCTGTGCACGGGCGTGGTGACCCGTGTCACCCCCAAGGCGGTGACGGTGGCCCTGGAGGAGCCCCGGGATGGGGAGCTGGCCGTGGGCCACGAGCACTCCTTCCGCCTGCTCAAGCTGGCCAACGATGTCACCTACAGCAGGCTCAAAAGGTGAGAGCTCTCCCAGGCTGACTGCCCATAGGGGTGAGGAGTGCCAAGGTTAGTCTGGAAAAGCTCTTCCCACACCCTTCCCAGTTTGGATTTGTCGTTCTACAGCCTCAGTTTACCCACCTGCTGGCTGGTCCTGCTCTTCTCCTCTCCTGGCTCCATTTTGGTCCCGTTGGATTCCCTCTGGAACTCCCCGGGTCCTGTGTAGGGCCTTTTCCATCCTGGCAGCAGGAGTGAACAGCTCCTTGCTGGATAAACATCCTGAAAAAGCACATGTGGCTGTACCAAGCAGGGATGGTGGGAAGTGGAAGCCTGGCCAGCACAGGGATGTGTGTGCAAGGGTTGGGGGATGCAGGAATTGTGTGGGATTAGTCTTGTGGGGTAGCATTGTTCATCTTTGGAACAGTTCAGTCCGTACTCACAGCCTGTCCCTGGGCCCTTGGGAGCCTCCAGAGGAATTTCTGCTGGGCCTGTAACCTGGATATTCCCTTCTTTGGCAGAGCTTTAACTGCACTCAAGCAGTACCGTGGCGGCCCAGCCTCCGACCTGATTGACGTCCTCTTCTTTGCCTCTGCTCCCAGGGCGTTCCCTGAAACAAGTAAGGATCCTTCTTTAGCCGGCTTTAGGGGCATCCTTGGGAATTGCCCATGGGAACACAGCTCTGATCCCAGTTTTTTAGCCGCACCTGCAGCCACTTTGCTGCAGAAGAGACCCCAGTGTTGAATGTGAGTCACCAGTGGTGCTGCAGCTGGTAGTATTGTCCTCATACTGGTTTATACTGGGCATATTTCCCTCACAGAAAGACCCTTGACAAAAAACTCGGATATGAGTAGTTTCCACTTTGTTGTGTTTCTCTGGAAAAAAAAGGGAGAGATGGAATGACACAGCTTCACCTTTCGGAGAAGCCACAGGAGAGCAAAGCCTCCCATCAGCAGCTGCTAATGGATTTTATCCCTGGACAGATAGGGATAAGGGAAGGATCATCTGGGCTGCAAAAGTCAGGGAATGAGGGCTGAGGGTGCACTGGGGCTGCCCAGCAGCGTGGGCTGTGTCTAAGCTCGGGTCTCTGCTCTCCCCACTCGTGCCATCCATTGCTGCCAAGGTTCTGCTCCTTTTCCTCCCTTCCACAGCTCCCTGCACTGTTTGTCTTCCTTGGATGCCTGGATTTGGCTGCCCACCATGGTTTGCCTCTGTGCCATCCCCTCCAGCCAGGCTTGAGTGCTGATAGGATATACCAGAACAGAAATTGCTGTTAATGAGTCCTATCCCCGTTTCTCTAAGCGCTGATCTCAGTCTGAGTCAAACCTTTTAGCCCTTTGGCTGCCCGAGGACCTTGGTGCACTCAAGGTTTTAATATTAAATAAAATAATTAAATTTTAATCAACCAACTTCCCTCAACAGTGCTTTCACCCCTGAGGGAGCAGAACTGCCTCTAATGAAGGAAAACTCCTTTTCACCACATCACTGTGCTGTGCCAGGCTGCGCAGAGATGGATTTCCCATCTCCCCAGCACTGGGAACAGGGATGGATGGATTGAGCCATGCTAGGCAGACAGAGGAGGTGCAATATGAACACAAAGGCCTCACAGTTACCTCCTCACTTCAGAGCTGCCTTCTCCCCAGCTAGAGAGGTGTTGTACTAGCCAGGAATTAAGTGGTAATAATTTGGAATAAACCTGCCCTGAGCTGAAGGGCTCTGGCAGACAAACCTCAGGCTCAGGCAGCTTTTCCACATCACAGCCTCTCCTTCCATGACCGAGCACCCATTAGCCTGGTTTCTTTGGGGATCTGTCTCGTCCTGTCCATTACCTGGTTTCATACAAACCCATCAGCAGCAGGCTGAGTCAATAAGTCCTGGACAGCTGATCAAATTGGCTGTCTAGACACACATCTTTGTCAACACCATTCTGGGATGCCAGATGAGCTCGCTTCCGTCAGAAACCAGGGAGCCACGGGGAGGAGAGAGGGCAGAGCCCACTCCAGCAGGTGAAATGTGCAGCAGCAGAAGCCTAAGTCTGTTTTTTCATTTAAGTGTAGGGGGAAATAGGAGAATCCTAATTTTTCAATCAGAGAATCTTGTAGGCGGGCTCTGATACCACTGTGCATTTCAGTAATTAATCACCAGACAGCAGCAGCCCTTCCCAGCACGTCAAAGCCCAGGTCCTTTCAAAACACTTCAGAATGCAGCAATAAATGCCCTTGGCATAACACAAAAGCATGAGATAGGCTATGGGAAGAATAACCTAAGGAACCATCAAAAGGAGAGGAAGGGATCCCCAGTGGGTAGCTGGGATCTGCAGCAAAGGTTGGCACTGGCACAAAGCACTTCCACACCTCACCTTGCTGCCCCCAGGAAGGTTCCAAGTAGGAGAAGAATTTTTCCAAAAAAGGCAGACTCTGAACTGAGCAGGAATTTTGCCCTTACCAGACTCCCTGGGAAGCAGAATCCGAGGGCTCACCCATCAAAAATGCCCTGCTTGTCTCCCCCTCCCACTTTAAACTACACCCATGGCCCTGCTGGAGCTTCCACACCTGAAATCTCCTCCAAACAATCCTCCCCTGCTCCCAGCATCCATGTGGGACCCCTGCACCCCCACATTTTGGGAATGGGAGGGAGCAGAGAGGCATTGCTTGCCAGCAGAGGCCAGCATTGCTCTGCTTGCTGTGCTCCTCCTGGCCACCCAAGAGGGACACGGCCCTTTTCCCTTTGGAACTCAGGCTCTGCCTTACCTGTGCAGGTCCGTGATAGCTGCCAGTTCTCTCCCGTGCTCCTGGGCTGGAGAAAGTGAGGGATGCTCGTTTTTCATCCCAGCACTGGCTTCAGAAGGCTTGGCTTGTGTCCAATTCAGCCCATGGCTGTAAAAATGTTTGAAAAAGGAAAGAAG
Organism: Lanius collurio; assembly: GCA_020086605.1. Lineage (NCBI taxonomy): Eukaryota > Metazoa > Chordata > Aves > Passeriformes > Laniidae > Lanius > Lanius collurio. The sequence continues at coordinate 5,875 of JACBWW010002249.1, read as the reverse complement.
CAATTAAAAATCCTGGTTAAAAGGCAGGAATGTCCCCAGTAAAAGCCAGCCTGGCAGCAGAGCACTGAGAAAGCACCAGGGATTTCCAGCAAAACTTTCTTGGCTTTTTGGCACAAGTCACTTGCCAAACACCTGAAATGCTCCTCGTCCCTCTGCCCTGTGATGCCTCTTGTCATCACAGGGGCTGTGGAGAGGCCCCCTCAGGTCCTTGGGGAAGGCTAAGCAGTCCAGACAGCTCAGCTGCCAGATATTTCCTCTGGAGAACAGGGAAAGTTCTGATCCAGGCTGAAGTACCCAGCTGGATTTTGTCCAGCAGCATTGGCTGCAGTGAGGTTGTGCTGGGAAGGAGCTGCTGGGGAGGGTCTGGATCGCTCTTGTCAGGAATATACCTTGGAAAGGGCTCTGGAAAACCTGGGCTCTTCCTCCTGGGAAGGGCTGTTCCTGTCCATTTTTGGTACAAAGACCTCTTTCCTGGGCTTGGATACCACCTGCCCACCCACTGCCTCACCAGAGCAGCTGGAACTGTGCAGAAAAGCGTCTCAGTTCCTGGCAATGTTGGGGCACCAGCCTGGACAGCCAAGGTGGTTTGGTTTTCAGCACTAATAAACGGAGTTGTGCATCAGGGAACAACAATTCCCCGGCCACCAGGGAGGCACATTCCAGGGATTTCTTCAGATGAGGATACCTGGAACACAGCTGCTGCAGGCAGAAGAGTTGGGAGGAGCCACAGCATCCCATAGGAGGCTTTTCCCTCCTTGCCACCACTGTGGCCAGCCCAGGAGAGGCATATTCCCAGCCTTCCCACACAGCAGCTGGTGGCAGCGTGCGGTTAGGAGGGATGAGGGTGGGCACACGCCTGGAGAAGTTCCTGAGCTCATCCTTGAGCAAGGGAACATCAATGACTCCCACGGCCCGGCTGTTCCTCGCTGTGGGAAAAGCCTCTCAGGTTTTAAGCTATTCCTGCTTTTTCCCTGCAGCCCATGGGATGCTTCCTGGCCTTCTCTTCGTCATTAACACGCTCACCCAACAATTACACCTCAACCAAGAGGCAGAGTGACACCAAAAAGCACCTTTAGCCCCATTTCTCTCTTCCCCATCAGCCTCTCAATGAGTATTTTTTTGTTTAACTTCATTTGGTGGTGCTGCTTCAAAAGCCCCAGGCCACACATGACTTCACGTGCCTAAAACTGGGAGAAACTTCCACGGTTATAATCCAGCCCTTAATGCAAAGGGAGGGATGAACCACATGATGCCTGGCAGGGAAGGATGCCCAGAGACGTGTCTTATATAAGCTTTTGTGGGAACGTTATTTTCGGGAAACCTCGGTGTAATGAGTCATCATCCCTGCTGTAATTAACTGCCATAATGAACAAGGAGAGATTAGCAGCAGGATGGGGGGGGGCATGAGAATCAATTTGGGCCTAAATGAGATAAATCTGGCAGGTTAAAAAGCAGCTTTTGAGAATTCGGTCTCTGCAGTGAAACCAATTCTCTTCTAATGCAATTTGCCTATTCTTTCCTCTTTTTTCCTCCCTTACTGAAGCAGAAACTAATTTTAGTTTTATCATTTAAATTGCTCTTTGTACCTTTTCCTGCCTTCATTCCCAGCCTTGGCTGACCACCACAGGGCTGCTCTGTTCTGCTCAAGGACTCTGTAGGTTTTCCTGCTTATTCGCTGGTGCTGCATTGGGTTCGTTCACTGGCAGTGATCTGGTTGCCAGATCTGCTACTTCCTCCCCAATTTTCATTGTAGATTTAACTAAAGATGCTAGTTCTCCTGCAAAACAAACCCAGAGCTCCCTCCAGCGCCAGGAAAACCTACCTGTTTGATGCTGGAGCAGCAAATACCTCTTAAATTCTGGGAATTCTACCACTGACTGGCTGAAGGCCGGATATCAGGGCTGGGGAAGCAAGGATGCAGGATGCATGGATGCCTGCTTGTTTTGGAAACATAACATGCTTAATTTTACCTTCTGGGGTCTTCCAGCCCCCTCAGTGTGTTCCTCCCAATGTTCTCCTCGTTATCAGATGGATTTGGGCTGGCTGCAGAGAGCTCCATATATTCCTGGATTTGTGCTTCTCAGCCAGCTCCCAGCTGGGGCTGAGGTGCCAGTGACTCTCCTGCTTTCTCCTCAGAGCCTCTGGAGTTCTTCAATGCCTCCCTGGATGAGTCTCAGAGGGAAGCTGTGGCCTTCTCCCTGGCTCAGAGGGAGCTCGCCATCATCCACGGGCCTCCTGGCACAGGGAAAACCACGACCCTGGTGGAGGTCATCCTGCAGGCTGTGCAGCAGGGCCTGAAGGTGAGGCTGGGTGCCAGGGCTGTGGTGCCAGGGACCACCTCTCCTGGCATGGAGACCTCAGAGCAGCTTTCCAGTTACAGGAGGGGCCCACCGGGAAGCGGGGCAGGGAGGGCATTACCTGTGATGGTGGTTTATTCCCAGCAGAAGCACGCTGGTCTCCCTCTCTGTGCTTCTGCCTGCTTGGATTCCCTCTGCTCCCGCCTTTGGGAGCCCTCAGAGGTGCCAAGGCGGTGTGTGTGCCCCGCAGGTGCTGTGCTGTGCCCCCTCCAACGTGGCCGTGGATAACCTGGTGGAGCGGCTGGCCGGCGGCAGGGCCCGGCTGCTGCGGCTGGGCCACCCCGCCCGCCTGCTGCAGCCCATCCAGCAGCACTCCCTGGACGCCGTCCTGGCCCGCGGGGACAGCGCCCACATCGTGGCCGACATCAGGAGGGACATCGACCAGGCCTGGGTGCGCGCCCGCGGGGGTGGCCACGCGTGGGCCTGGAGTGATCCCACTGCTCTGCTTGGGGGGTAGGAGGTCACGTATTAGGGAGAAGCCCTTCCCTGTGAGGCAGGGGAGGCCCTGGAATGGGCATTTCGGAGAAGCTGTGGCTGCCCCTGGATCCCCAGCAGAGTCCAGGGCCAGGCTGGACAGGGCTTGGAGCAACCTGGGCTAGTGGAAGGTGTCCCTGCCCGTGGCAGGGGGTGGAATGGGATGATCCATTAAGGTCCTTTCCAACCCAAACCATTCTGGGGCTCTCTGATCTTCATGTCCTGCCTGAATCCCTCATGGCAGTGGGAAAATCCCAGTCCCTGCTGCTGTCCCTTACATCACCCATCTGGCTTGATCCATGCCCTCCTCTTCCCCAGAGAAACATTCCCATCATTAATTCACTTCCTAACGAGCTGTCTGCCTGTCCTGACACTCCCTCCCACTCTCAGCCACCTCAAGTAGAAAGCAGAGCACATTTAAAAATGCATCCTTAATTTCTTCTTTCTCATCCTGATTTTCCTAACCTTATCTTACAACGTAGCTGCCTTACTTGGGGTTTGATGCTAATAAGGTTATTTTCCCTCCCTTTCTGGTGGCAGCACTGTCCAAAAGCCTTTTTTTTTTTTTTACTTATTTATTTTCCGTCTTTCTCACTGGTGATTAATTTTCCCTTTCATGTCCTTGGGAGGATACTGTCACAGAAGCTGCCCTTGGCTGCAGAGAGCTCATCTATCTCTGAAGTCTTGACCCCTCTTTTCCTCCTTCTGTCCCTGTTTCTCCACTGCCACATTCCCTACTTGTCCCTGGAACAATTTCTCCCTTTGCAACTCCATGTTTTGCCTCTTCTCCCTCCTTACCTTCACCCCAGCCCACAGAAGAAGCAATAACAGAAGAAAAACCTGTGCCATCTGTGGGCATTTCCTACCCCTTTGTGCTTCATTCCCTCACCTGGCTTGGAAATTCAACTTCTGGGTGCCCCTTGCCCCAGCAAGGTTTCAGCCCCACAGTACCTGAGCAAGAAATGCAGCACAGCTCCAGAGCCAGTCCAGCTCCAGGGACGCTGAGCAGGGTCAGGGAGCAGTCCAGGAGGATGAGGCAGGGAATCCAACCAAGAGACCAGGCTTGCTCCATCAGCTGGCCTTAAATAGTCTCCCAGACCTATGAGGCAGGTGGGGATGGTTAGAGCTGAAATTCCTAATTGCTAACTAGGAATGGGTGACAGCCAGATTGACCCTATCCTCAGGGCCTGTGATTCCACACCATTCCTGAGCCCATTTTGACCACACTTGACAGAGACATGGAGATTTCACAGTTTTAAATACCCATGAGTTCAACCAAAACAGGTGGCTGACCTGATCTGTGTTAGACCCTGGAAAATCCATCATCCATCCATTCATCCATGTCATGACCGTAGGAATCAGCAGGTCTTACTGTTTTGGGTGCATTTGAGAGCTTCTGTCTGCAGCCTTCTCATCTTTCTCAGGTCATCAGCCTTACCTCCAGGGAAATAATCCCAGTTTCCATCTGGGATTGCTCAGTGAGCCACATCTGAGCTGTGGTCCCATGCCTGCTGCTCTGGAAGTGCTGGTGCCCAGTGCTGGTGGGTTGGGGTGGTAGATGCATTTAATAATATCTGCTAAAAAAAAGCCCTGGGCCTGTCTGGTCGCTGCCCTGGATCCTTTCCAGCAGCTCAGAGAGGCCAGTTTGAGATGGCAGAGCTGTTGCTGGGGCTTGGGGAGCCCTCCTGCTTCCAGAAGGGCTCTGCTTCCCCAGAATAAAATAGGAAATCCCAGTCTCTCCCTCAGCAGAGGAGCAAGACCCCTCTCTTGCCAAGCATTCCTCCGTGCTCAGATGCTGTGTCTGGTCGCAGATATGGCCAGAACTGAGTGGCAGCAGTTGGCTCTATCCTGATTTTTCTATTTTCTAGGCAAAAACCAAGAAGGCCCAAGACAAGGGAGAGCGAAGCCATTTCCTGGGTGAGATTAAGACCCTGAGGAAGGAGCTGAAGGAGCGAGAAGAGGCTGCCATGGCTGCAGCCCTCAGCCAGGCCAGCGTTGTCCTTGCCACCAACACAGGTGTGAGATCCTCCTGCTCGGTGTTTTTCCTCCCTTTGCCAGGTGAACCACGTGCCCTTCAGGGCAGCATCCTGCTGGGAGAGCTGGGAGACTTGCCCTGAGCTCCTGGGAGCTCAGCAAAGTCTCCCAAACCCCTCCCCGGTGGTATTCTCAGCTCCCACTCTGGCACAGGATGTTGTTGAGCTCAGAATAAGGATCTGGAAGGGCCCCTGGTAGCTCTGAGTAGGAGCTGGGAGTGCAGTGAGTAAACAAGTGCTGCTGGAGGTGTGCAATCTGCTCCCAGTTGCATAAGTCACGTGGGATTGCTTCCCTGCTTGGAGTGTTTCCAGGACTGATGGAATCCAGCACGTGTTTCCAGAGTCCAAGGCTGCACGGGGCTGCTGCTGTGCTCACCCAGATGGTGTGCCATGGGATTTTAGGGAGCAGTTCCAGGTGTGCATCAGGCACCCGCAGCTGCGGGGGGGAAGGTTTGGCACGTGTGGAAGGGCTTTTCTGGCTCAGGTTTTCCATCCTCCAGGGCCCACTTACAATCTTCAGATCCGGTTGCTTGAGGGTCATTTGCTGGAAGGAAACATCAATAATTTTAGGTCAGAAAAGAGCAAGTTACTGGAGTGAAAGTTAATGGAAAGATACATCCTTCCGTGTCTTAGCCCCTGGGAATTGGCCTCTCTTCTTTTAACTTCCCTGAAAGACAGGGGGAGATTTCCTTCTCCCAGTAGAACTGGTATTTTTGTTGATCAGCTGTGATTCTCCCTGGGACTGGAGCTTCCCAGCCAGCTGGGGGTGTCTGTGCAGGTGGCAAAAGTCAAGTTACATCTGTACAACTCACCAGAGCGGATTCCCACAGGCTGGAAAACAGTTTTGGAAGGAAAACAGTGTCTTTGGTGGCAAACTGGAACTTCTGAAGCCATGCAGAGCTGTAGAGGCAGCAGGATTTACAGCAGCAAAGCCAAATCCCCTGGTCTGGGAGGCTGGCTTCTTCACCCTGCTCTCCTCCTTTGGCATCCTTTTTCTCTGGGAAGAGCAGA
>JACBWW010002248.1:0-10005 GCA_020086605.1 Lanius collurio | reverse complement strand
CAGCAATAGACACAGGTTCTGCCCCCACCTGTCTCAATGGCATTAGAATACATTGTGCACCAGTATCAACCAACACTTCAGATTTCTGTGCTGCCAGGACACAAGTGGGTTTCCCATCCCACCTTCTCGTGTCTTCCCCATGGTCCCACAGAAAGAACCACAGCTCAACTTGGAGGATGTACCCTCTCTCTCCAGCTGGGGGATATCAGGCTCTGACTTGGGGGCCTGTGACTCGCAGTGGTGCCACCCTTATCTCCCTTGCCTCCTCCCTCACCTCACTAATCTCTTTATACTTCTCCTTGAGGTCCTCAACCACAGCAGAGCCATGGGCTTTCAGCAGGCCATTGACCACACTGTCCTAATTCCTGAGCCTGTTGGCAATGGAACCCACCATTTCTTGCTTGTCCTCAGCAGCAATCACTGCAGTGATGGTGGTCTGCTAGGATGGCTCTTGCTGTGCCAGGTTCCACAACATCTGTCCTGTGCCCCTGACCTTCTGGGGTCATTATCATGCTGGGGTCATTATCATGCTGTCCATCCCTCCCAAAGAGTACCTCTAGTACTGCCACCTCTACATTAGGTCAGTATTTTTGAAATGAGATTGTGTTTCGTACGTGCACTCTTGGTGATTGTTTTACCAATTGAGAACAGATCTGCTGTTCCACGCTCTGACTGCTCTATGGTAATGACTGGAGAATAATTTAAGAGCTGATTAAAATTTCACATGATTTACATATCTCAAGACTTAGCAGTATCTTTATACATCTTTAGTTTCCTTTAGCAATACCAGAATACAAATACAATAAAATCTCAACTCCTCTGCTAGTAGAATATTCTATCAAGCTGTATTCTTGAGTCCACACAGCTATTAACAAGCCATCTGTAACAATAAATCTCCTAGGGAGCATTTCTTCCTTCTAATACTCTATGTTATGCTTACATTCCTGTTGGGTTTTCCATTGCAAAAACAAAAAGAGGGTTTTATTTCCCCAAACCCTTCAGTTACTGTGGGCACATTCATCTGAAGACTAAATTCTTTAAATAGCAAGTTTTATAGAGTGGGTATTTATTTTTATATTATGGGAGTCATGGAGTTGCAGCAGGAAACAGTAAAGCAAGTTGACATAATAGGCCTGCTTCTAGGTGTCAGACCCTTCTGCCTTCTCAAAAAAACAGGATACTGATGCATTTAAAATCCATACAGAGCAGTGGCAAGGAACTTGAAACTCTGAAGGACACAGAACCTACAGCTGTTTCAGGTCCTGGAAGAGACAGACCTGGGAACAAAAGGCCCACAGTACAGAGAGCCAACACCTCTTCTAACAGCAGAAATGGATGAACATATCAAGGGATGAGACAAATTTATGAAAAAAACAAATTAATATAAAAAGAAAGAGTTGTCCAACAGCCTGGTTAATGTTTAGTCTTGTTCATAGTTAATGATCTTATAACTTCTATGCTGGACCAAAAGGGGCTGAATGCAGAACTCAAGTCAGGGCTCTTGGCTGCTACAGCCCACAACCAAGGCAGACATTGAATGAAAGTCATGGGATCAAGGTCTGAGCCCCTTTCCCACTGGATTGGCATCTGTTTTTCCAGTGCTCCTTTAAAAAAAATTATAGCAAAAAGAAGCAGTGTAAAGCTGTTTTTATTAATAGTAAGCTTAGCATTCAAGTATCATTTCAATGGAACAGTAAAGAGTGAGTAAACAAGAGGAAAGATGGCGGAAAAAGCAAAACTGCTTGGAAGAATGGAACTCAAAAACCGAGAGAGATCAGGTAGAACATGACACCTTTGTAAGCTGACACAGATCTATTCCAGCAGTAATTATAGCCTTTGATAATCACTGCAGATGGACCTGGCTAAACAGTGTTGTAAGGAAAAACAGACTCTGGCTTCTATTATACTTTTAAGAGTCTGCTAACTCACATGCTATAGGAGGATCAACTCTAAAAACAGAAACTCCTTCTCCCTTTTTTGCTACTGCTTGCACTCAAAACATGGCATGGGCATGAGCTTAACTTCCAACACTTCAAGGTTTTCCAAGAATGACCACTTTTAATTATCTCAAAGTCATTTTCATGGAGACAATTTTGTGAGCTGCATTAAAGTTGCTGTGGTGAAGTCATATCTAGATTCAGAATAGGTCCAAAACCCAACTCCAGCTGACTTCTAAGTTAGTTTGGAACAGAAAACAATGAATTATGCAATCTCTCAGTACTGATGTATCAAGGAAGATTGGGAAGTAATTGCTTCAACACATCCAAGAGAAAAACAGTTCATTAAACATTCTCTACAGTGCATGCATGTCTGAAAAAGGAGGAAAAATGAGCCCCAAGACCATTTCTTAAAGACAATCTTTTGCTGCTGTCATTGAAAGAAACATAATATCCAAATCATGAAGGATGGAAGTGTGAATGCAGTTCTTGTTGCAGAGAAAACCTCAATAGAGCTGGCTCTTTGTCCTATTCAAGAGCAATACTGAAGATAACAAGACTTTGATTTTAAGAGCCAAAATAACATAAAACCCTCCTGTGCATCCAGAAATAAAATAAAGCCAAAGAAAACAATTTTTTTCCTTTGCTGAAGCTCAGAAAGCTAACAAGGGGCAACACTGGTAAAACAGCAAGTGCTTGATCTGACACTCACCACTAACACAATCCCCTTGCCAAGGAAGGCCCCAGCAGTGAAAACCTGTGGGATCCTGACACCTCAGTCTCATGGATTTGTTCATGTATGTATGCAAACTCCTCCTGAGAATTCACATAGGTGAAATAAAAGTGTTGAAAACAGGTATTTTTTTTTTATTTAGAATATAAATCGTGTCAGGTAGAACTTTGTCAAAACACAGAATATAATTATCAAATCCACAAAAAAGTATAACATTTTACTGAACAATCAACTTTGGTGATCTACTTAGATCTACTAACATTAACATTGCATAGCAGACATAAGCCATAGCATCTAACAGTGAATTTGGGTCTGAACTGATACATCCTAAAAGCACCAATAGGCAGCAATTTGGGTAAATGAGCTTGTTCCTTATTATTAATACTTTGAGAAACAAAGCTTGTTAGCAAATAAAACAAATACAGATCACATTCTGTTATTATAAACACCACCAAATATAGAACTCCAACTTAGCCATAAAGAGAGTAAGAAGTGCCTTGTCAGAAGGGACAAACCCTTTCTTGAAGGTTTGTGATACAAGGAAGTATAAATCAGACCTAGTTGTGCATTGCCTACACATAATTACACATCCTTGATCCTTGGAAGAAGAAACAACACTGAATAAAACTCAACCCATATAAAACTGTTTTATCTGTAGCAGTCCACAAATGCTTCTTGGTGAACTTTAATCAGGGAGTCACCCAAGGGATTCCTACAGTTGGTCTTTCCCATCAGGGTAGCTTAGTTTTCTGTATACCCTAAGGAAAAAAAGCCCCAAACACCCGTTTAGATGATGAAGAAGTAAATGACACAAAAATACTATTATTTGCTGACACTCCAAAGAACAGAATGCAATTGAAACAAATTGTCAAAGCAAGGTATCTGAACATCTTGGCTGTGAACAGCAGCAGAGCTCATTGTCTGCCTTCCCAGGTGCTTTCAGATGGAGGGGAAGCTTCTCATACGATGTCATTTTAGTGTCTCAGTAGTGCTCCTACATCAATCTGTGTCTATCTATCAAACTTTGAGATGCAGTCTTTGAAGGTATACACAAATAGTTAAAAGTTAAACACACAAGTGAGAACACCATTATTTCCTTGCATATTACTTAAGAACTTGCATCAATTTTCTCTCCTATAATTGAATTAATTTGGTTTACATCTGACAATTAAGTATAGCAGTAAAGCTGAAGGACAGCAAGCACACGGAGCTGAAGAAAAGTTCATTAGTTATGAACATTTCATTTTCAGAAATCTTTCATCATCACCTTCTAGATAAAGGCAATCTGGTTCAGATAGAAAGATAATATTCCTTTTCACAACCATTCATTACAACATACAGCATTCTGCCATATGGCTTAGGCATAAAAATTCGGAGGGGTCTGAAGCCATTAAAGAGCTTCACTGCTGGCAACCACAGAAAGCTAAAAATATCACACCATAGGCCTAAGGAAGCTTTCCAGCTGACAGTCCATTTGGGCTACAAATCAGCAAATATGTCTCTGTGTAATTAAAGAACAAACAAATAGATTTTATTCCAGATGACTTGGAAGAAAACTCTGAAATCTTCATTTCTCTGCTTAGTTGCATTAAAGAAAGAAAAACCTCCTTTAGAACAATAACTAATCTTACAGGAATGGCTGCTTTGTATGGGGAGCCAGGATAGTGAGGAAAAACAAAAGGTAATCCAAGAACTGAGCAGAACTTTGCTCAGCTAAGTGGGCATACTCAACCTCAAAGAAATGCCCTAGCATACTCAGCTTGTCTCCAATCCTCCATTATACCAAAAATAATCCAAATATAACCTTTATCAATATTGCATGTATTTGTAATACAAACCTCTAAATTCCAATTCTCTCTTTGCTAAAACTGAAACTTATTTCTTTACATCATTAAGCCTCTTTTCTGGTTAAATTCTCCACACAAGTAGTTTAAAAATGCTTTCAGCCTTCTTTTGAAGTTCTAATTCAAACATTGTCAGAAAATGTTGATATCAGCTGTCTAATACTCTGAAGCATAGTGGAAGTATTTCTTGACTGAGTTTGGGAAGCCTTGTGGTGACAAACTAGACTTTATGGCAAAAAAGTGTGTCCAAAATGTTTTGGTAAATAAAATTAGGAATTGTTTAGAGAGGTTTTAATGCTTTTTAAATCCTGTTGAGTATTAAATGTTTGTAATTAAAAATCCAACACATCTGAAACTTGATAATCCTTAAAAGTTACATTTTTCCTAAGAAAAACAGACATAGTAGGCCAGTATCCAGGGAACTGGAGTGTCTTGCTTCCAGAGCTCTGAATACCCTGCCAGTAGCCATAACAGCAGCAGGACAGGATCTCTGATATCTTCCAGCAGAGACACTGCTTGTTTACACAGAGCCAAAATGCAGGTAATGAGGCCCAACTGCACAGAGGCCAACTTTGGAAAATCCTTTTAAATGACCTCAGTCTTGTGCACTCTCCACACTCTGCTGATCTGAGAGGACTTGTCAGCCCAAACACAGCCACAGCCAAAACAATTCTACAGCACATATAAAATAATAAATGCCTCGTTATAATGAGCACCAAATTAGGACTACAGCAGCTCTTCAGTTAGGTCACCTTACTGTCTTCTGCTCAGCAGCTCTCCTTGCTGGACTCTGGCTAGCTGTGAGCACAGACACTTGTCCCTAAGTGTTTGAGGTGTGATCAGCTTGGGCTCTCCAATCCTCATTTTCATTCTACAAGTACGCATGCCACCTCCATGTCTTTAATACATGGAGGTGAGGAGTAGGAATTTATTTTGAAATCGCTTTTTTTCAAGAGGCTGTTATTACCTTTTGTGACACTTCCTCACATCTCTGGGAGAGCTGCAATTCTCCATTGCCCCAGGCCAACCAGAGTGTGCACCTGCAGTCCCAGATTCTGGAGATGAGAAACAGTAGTATGGAAAAGGGCAAGAATAATACTGAGTAGCATGAACATTACAGGATGTTAAAGTATTAGCCTCTTTATACGGATATACTTCTGGATATACTGGATATACTTCTTTAAGAAAATTTCTTTAAGAAAATAGTCTCATGCAAATTATTGAAGTGTCTGAAACTAACCTTGCAGGGAAGTGCCAGGAATACCAAGAAAACCTTGATCTGAAGAATCATTAAATCCAGAATCCTGAAAATAAAGCATGGATACATAACATTGATGAAAAAAACCATACTATTTCACAGCTTGCCTCAGAAGAAGTAACAGTGAACCTGAAAATAAGAGTCTGATTTAAATCAACAAGTCTAATGATTCCAGTGAAACTCAGTAAAACTTGTTTGCTTCACCTTGCCCACCAATGAAATTAATGCCATCATTTCAGAAGGATAACACCATAACTGAGTCACTATTTGAGACCATTTTAACCAGGGACCTTGTCTATCAAGGTGGAATCAAATCTTTCATTTAGAACCATTTCAAAGTTATTAAATATAGAGAGATCCTCACATGATCCAGGAGACCTGATACAACTTGTATTTTATCAAATAAATATCCCCAAGCCTCCAGAGCTGTAAAACCTCCCGACTGACCAAACAGCACCAGAAGCATGCTAGCACTAGTTCAAACAGCTCTAATCCATTTTTAAGCCCTTCTCCAAATATCTAAAAGTGCACCATTTCCTTTCACAAGGTCCTTAAATACCTGAGGACAGCTGTGATCTGCAAAACACCTGGGGTTGCTGCAGTTGTACGTGCTCAAAAAATCCATGCCAGCTGTCTGAAGATTAGGCTTTGTTCTGTGGGAAAACTCTTGACATTCCCTTGAAGAAAAATAATGTTCTGGTAGAGGTTTCACTCGCTTTGTTGGTGAACAAGGAAGATCGTTTTGAACATTTCCTGCTCTTTTAACTTTCGAAATTGCAGAGTAAGTTCCAACAGGAGAGTTAACAAGAGCATTTACACTTTCAGGCATCTGTATATCTTCATATTTCCTTAAATTCAAAGCTCTCTGAAACACAGGAAATTTTGGAACAGACTCCCTACACAGCTGCTCATCGGTCCTGTCAAATTCTGTATCACACTGTTTAGTGGACCTCACAGAATCACTTAAATTAGTCTTCTCTAATCTTCCTTCCTCTTCAAGGTTCTGTGAGTTTAAAAGAGGGCTTGTCAATGTTAAAGACTTTTGGTATTCTTCAGAACACACTTTGTGGTAGAGTTCCTCAAATGCATCTTCACATTTCTGGGGCATCTTTGAAGGAGTCAGCTTCGTAAACCACGAGGGAAATGAGCAGTTGTGCTGGAAAGAAGTTTGTCTTTCAGAAATTATTTTTTCAGGATCTATGAGCCCAGTATTTGATGATCTTGCAGGAGAATAGTTTGTGATAGGTATAGAATTGGTACTATTTCTATGGGAATTGCAAGCAGATGAACACAATTCTGAGGTGCCAACACAAGGAAGGACAGTTTTCTGAGTCTTATTCTCTTTTACAAGGTGAAGCCCTCTTGAATCTGAACTGGCAGGTGATGTTATAAAACTGTCTTCTGAGAAATGTTTGTCAGCCATTTTTTCAATCTCTGTGTATTCTGAATTCTTTGGTGAGGCAGTAGTCAGTAATTCATCTTCAGCTATAAATGTCTCTCCCATTCTCGCCATAACATCAGGAAAAGCAGCGTGTTTGGAGACTGTTTGGCCCTTTCCAGATGCCAAATGTTGTCCTAAACTTGGATCACAGTAGTTCATTTTGATTCCATTTGTATCAGTAGAAGTACAAGGTGCCAGACCGGATGAATTATCAATGAGGCAATTGTCATAACAAAATTCTCTGCTCTCATTTCCAAAAGTTGGATTCTGCTTATCCTCACTTCTGCAGCTACATATGCTGTGAAATGCTTTCTTTAGTTTACAGGCTCCTAACCCTCTTACATTGTCTACAGAGACACTGAGCTTTGGTCGTCTAGACTTTTGTCTCTTGGACTTTTCGTGTCCAAACATATATTTTAACATCTTTCTCTGAGACTGCTTGGCCACAAGCCTTGTAAATGTCTCCAGCATTGCTGGATACAAGCCTGCAAGAGCTGTATTGCTCCAGGAGCATTCCTCTTCTGCAGACAGGTCATCTCCATGGATACAATCACACAAAATTGTGCTGAGTTGTGGACAAGGTCGATGCATGGGTGTGGTTATTGCACCTGATGAAATGGGAACATCAGAATGTTTGAACTGTAGATATTTGGATGAAGAAGATTCATTTGACAACTCTAATTTCTTTCTGCAAACAGCAGCTTGATTGTCTATTAAAAACAAAAAACCCAAACCAAAAGCCCCAACAACTGAGTCATAAAACAAAAACAGAAGACAGAAAAAAATCCAAACCTTTAAATGCACTTCCAGTAATATATTGTATGACTTAAAAACAATTGCATGCAATACAGATAGTCTTACTGTAACAGCATACTTCATTAAGCTTTAGTGCCAGGCTAAATGGATGATTAACAGCAATCAATTGGGGAAAAAATTAATATACTTCCTAACCATATGGAATTCACAGACTATAGAGGACAGACATTAAACATATTGAAAAAAATACACAATTTGAAGTGTCATAATATACAGATATTCATTGCAGAGGAAGACTTCTTTGCCCCATGGGACTTCTGGTCAGAAGTAACAGCCTTATCCAAAATGTTTTGTTACTTTTTTCCTATATTCCTTCAAAGCTTTGTACTCAGCTAGTGCGAGTGCAGCTTTTGCTTTCATAAACCATGATGAAAAGAATGCTTTGTGTAGCTGTTCAGGTTAAAATATTTACACCAAAACTCTTAGGTCTGCATCAAGTCTGGAAAGCTCCTGAGGAAAGTTTGCCAGCAAAGCACCACTTTTTGACTACCAGTTACCACCAGCAGTCTCAAAGCCACTGTATTACATTCCTTGAATTTAAAATAAGCAGAACTAAAAAACATTGCTCTCAGTGAGCTAAATGCTGCTGAATTCTGAAACAATGCATATTTTTTCCTGAGGCTATGTCAGAAAAGCTGGATGTACACAAGGTATTTATTTTCTGTTTTTCAAATACATTTTGCCATAAGAGAAATCATGTCTAACTGCCCTTTAAAATCCAGCCTACTGAACATCTCAGGTGATAAATAATGCCTTTGTGTTTACAAGAAATTAAATATTGTTTCTAATAAATGTTAATAAAACTATATTTTGTAGCTAATATATTTGACCAACAGACAAAAGACTTAATTGTACCAATTGGTTCTTGCACTGGTGAAGTTAAATGATGACTTTTTGAGAAACCTGGAGATTTTATCTGAAAAACAAAAAAAGAAAAAAAAACAACCTAATATTGTGAGCTTTTTGATAAACATAAAAAGATTAAAGATAACACCAAAACCATCCTTGTGACTCCCCCTCCTCTTGCTATTCTACATCATGGACAGTTCTGGTCTGTAGGGGCTCAGTCAAGCTCAGACAAAGTGGAAAACATCCAGTCTAAGACTTCAGTAAGAAGTTTTAGGAGTTACTAGTTTAGTCTTGGAAAGCTATTCATCTTTTTTTCAACTTATACATTATGTACCATTTCCAAATATAAGAATTTAAACATGGATACACACACCCCCCCCTGGATAATCTAGACAGCTCTGGAAGGTCTAGCAGAAAACAGAAGCTGTACCATGTATCATAACATTTTGCCTCCCACCTTCTTCATCCCCCAAATCAAAACAAAGCTAATTCTCTTTTTTCTTTACAAAGCTCAGATTTAGACTTGTTGGAAAACTTATAGATCAAAGATCAACTTGCACATCAGGATTCAAAGAACAAAGTGTAAAAGTAAAACAAAAAAGTGAAAATAAATTTGTAAATAATTTTCTCTGTTTCTTACACATCCTTGCTGACTAAAGCCCAAGATACTGTAATATTTTACACAGACACCAAGCAGAAGAACAACGGGAGAATCACGGAGCAGTTGTGTTAGAATTCATTGTGCTACCCAGTTAAAGAGTTCTTATTTTACTCTAATTAGCTAAAAACTTGGAATTGAAGACATCTGCACATATGTTACCATCATCCATTCGGGAATGTTTCTCTCATCACCTTGTACTATCAGATCGACTTGAACTCTTTCTGTCTTTTGGACTTGTCCATCATTTACATTCAGATTCTTAGAGGAAAATAAAATTGTTAAAAGACATAGAAATTATTGGCACAGACAACCTCAAACTTATTCAGGTTTATTGCAAACTAGTATTTTTCAGATGAAGATATGCAACCAGCATAAACTTGTTTTTAATGTATACATTTTATGCAAAAAAAAAGTCCCCTCCCAAAAAGCCACAAATCTCAAGAAGGAACTATGTGTGAAGATATAT
>JACBWW010002247.1:0-10006 GCA_020086605.1 Lanius collurio | reverse complement strand
AAGGCCAGGTTGGACATTGGGGCTGGGAGCAGCCTGGCACAGTGGGAGGTGTCCCTGCCCATGGCAGGGGTGGCACTGGGTGGGCTTTGGGTTCCTCCCAACCCAACCCATTCCATGATTCTGTGACTCTTTGCCTCCTATCTTTGCCATAGTGAGGATCCTCTCCTTCCATCCCCAGCAGAGGGGAATGCAGGACAGCTGCTCACCCTTCCTTCCTGAGAGGAACTTCAGGGAAAGGCAGGAAACAGCTGAATGGGGACAGGGCCATATGGGGTTTTGGCTGTTCTGTGCTCACAGAGTGCTACGAGCTCTCCCCAGCTTGTGTGGGTAGAGCAAACCGACAGTGATTCAGCCATCATTAAATTAGTACAGATGTCTCCTGCAGCCTCCCACAGGAGTCTTTTCATGAGCTCAGACAATTTGGATAAAGGTCTAGACTAAATCATTGCTAAGTCTATATGGATTCTGGCTGGTTTGAGATTGACATGTTACACACTTCCAGCTCCCAGGATACTGATTTGTATACAAGGTGGCTGTATCCATGAGGAGCCAGAGCTGCTTTTTTGATGGGATGTTGACCCCAAATTTTGGATGTTTGGAATCACAGGTTGGTCAGGTGCTTATAGCAAGTGACATAAATGCTCCAAACAGTCCCTACACTTATAATCATAGCACTGCTATTTTTGCTTCCTTTGAAACAGATCAGGTTATCTGATGTGCCAAAAAAAAGTGATAATTGTCCCTGAGACTTGAGTCTCCAAATGTCCTGGGCAGGGGACTGCAGGACTCTGGAGTTGCTGGAGAATCAGAGGTAATACTTCAGTAGGTATTAAACCCTGCTGGAGGAGGCACAGGGGTTTATTTCTGCATATTTAATACTGTCGATGTGTAATGGTTTATGCATCCTCTCGCCGTTCAGTTCTTCCAGAAAAGCATTAACAAAGGCAGAAGCTATGATCTATCTCTAGTGGTTTAAAGAATATTTCAAATTTAATGGTATTGCAAATTGATCGCATTATGAGAGACATAACCTTTGCGAGTGAGTTTGTAAGAAATTCACAGGAATGCATGACTTAGTGGAAATGCATGGGAAATTACATTAGGAAGCTTTGAAAACCACAGAAGTGATGAGGCAAATAACTCCTTGTGAAACTGCATGAAATGATAATAACTAGTTTCAACCAGGTTCCTCTGAATAACTTACAATTCTGCATGAGTTATCCCTAATAAACATCTAACTGCAAGAAAAGAGGGAAAAATAATCAAATTACCCTCATGTTACATCTATTTATTCTGATGTATGACACTCTGATGTTGCTGTGTAATTGCAAACAGAGCAGCTCTGAAGAACGGGTTCTGGTTTGTTTGACATCTCATAAGGAGTTTGTTTTGTAGCATTTCCGAGTTGTGTTTATTTTCACATTCTAAGTAATTTGAAAGATATTTCAAGTAAGAAAAAATTGCTACTGCACCCCTGTGCACAGTTCACAGGTTAGCGTAAGTGCACTAGAAATCAGTCATGTTGTCACCTGTAAGCAGATAGTTTATAAGAGAAGCAATATGTAAGTACCCACAATTTAATTTTTCAGCTCTCTTTATTTCACTGTTACCTTCTCAACAGCTCTCAATTTTAGCTCGAGCTGGCTGCAGAGCTGATGTTTATATTTCTGCACTGTAGCTGTGTTTGACAGCCAATTGCTAGAGAAGAGCTTTCTATTTGCACTGCCAGCTTTACACATTATGTGGTTTTAGACAGTACTTACTTCCTTATGTTCAGACACTGAAGGATGCTAAGCAGTAATGTTAAATTTGAAAAATTACCTTCAAAAAAAAAAAAAGGTGTTTTAATGCTTTCAGGCTGGTTTTATTAAATATTATTAGCAGAAGGCATCCTGCATGGATTTGAAATTCCTTTATTAAAAAGGAAGGCAGGTTAAATATATTATCTCTGGGACCCTCCCAGTCATTTTGAGCAAAACATGAAAAGAAGCCAGGCTGGTGAAAGCAGCTGAAAGCAGGGCCTTGAAGGATTTTAAAATCATGACAACTTAAATATGCTTAAATAAATAGAAATTTCTTCTCCCCTTTGACTGCTCTGGCCTATTGTACTTTTCTCTGCCTGGCTGATCTAGGCTCTAGCTTGTCTAGTTTGGCAGATTTTGTAAGCAGCCTTCAAATTACTGCTGTGCCTATGCAGTGATTAACTTTTTTATTCCTCTTCTGCAATCCAGAGACTATGTATTCTGGGATATGGCTTTGACATTCACTTGAGGAAATCATTTCAACAACACAAAGAGGTCTTAGTGCTCAAGTGCAATGAACTCTGGTCCTGAGAATGAAACCTGGCAAGTTCTAATAAACTTTGAAGGAGGAGAGGGAAAATACAGCTCAAACAACACAGCAGAAAAGCTCAGGACACAGTGAATAAGGGGATGATGATTTAATGAACAACAGAGTAGGATTTGGGATACAGGAACTGCTGAACTTCTGGCTAGCCTGTGGAATGGGGATTCCTATGGTTTATGGTTTTTTTCAGCCATCTCCATATTTTGTCTATACTGAGGATGGAGCATCAAGTCAGCCTCTGCTGGCAGTGAAAGGGACAGCCCAAAGGGAAGAGCCCTCTGAAGTCATTCCTGGAGGCTTCACAAGCCTTACAGGTAGCAAAACCTACAGCATAGTTTGTGTCTGGAGGAGAGAGTAAACGGCTTTGCTGCTCTTTCACTGGGTTGGGAAGAGAGTGCCAAGTGCAGGAGGAGGCACTGTTAATTATAATGCCTGGAAGCACTGGAATTGTTAATGTAAGAGCTTGACCCCAAACGGTGGGAGATGACAGATACTTCCCCACCCCCATAAAGACACAAAAGAGACTAAACAAGACTAAAGCTTGTTTCACAAGACTAAAGCTGCATGCAGTTTTTGAGGCTCTGTATGCCCAGCTCTCAGATCTCCTGTGGTGAGCCACTGTGTGCTGTAGATGAAATAATAGGGAAGTAAATGAGATGGGAAAGGATTCCTGTTTGGCAGCATGACACAACTTCATCTCATGCTTCCAAGTGTCAGGAACTGTTGGGTTAAAAAAATCCAGGAGCTGGAACAGGGGAAAGGAACAGCAGTCTGGGTTCAGAAATAGTTGCATGAACTCCCAGCTGGGCAGAGAGCCAGCTACAAAAAGGTGCCAGCCATCTGAGGCCACTTGACACAGGACACTTGGGTGTTAAAGAGCTGAGGAGAGCAAGGGACGGAGGCGTCAGGCCAAGCTGTGGTGGCACACAGGTCAGGTGTGGTGGTGGCGTGCTCAGGACAGAAGGGAAGACAGATGGTATTCCCAAATGGAAAGGGCCAAGGCCAGAGCTAGGAAAGCAAAAAGCTTTAGCTATCATCTGGCTTAACATAAGGACTCAGAAGCAGCAAGGTATGTAAGAAATATGTGCAGGAAAAATTAACCTGAGAGCAGGGTTTGGGTGGAAACAAAGCACCTCTTCCTTGTTGCCATCACAACCACTTGGGATGTAGGTGGGGTTGTGCAGTTGGGAAAGGCATTGGGGACATGGTTTCCTCCTTCTCAGAAAGTTCCCCTGGCAGGGGGAACACAACAAGGAGTATGTAAAAAAATTCTAATTACAAATTCATATCGAGATTAACTGGAGATAAATGCATGAAGCTGTCTAAGAATGGCTTGAGTAGTCCCACTGTCTGGATTTTTTTTCCTAATGTGAATCTTTGTGAGACTGAATGTGGGTTTATCTCTTCCTCTGTTCCTCCCATATGTAAAAAAACAAGTATAGCTATATTTTCTTCTCCCAAGACATTAAACAAAAATAGATACTAAAGACTGTTAATTGAGTTTGGTGAGGAAGGCAGTACATGATACAGAAAGGGCCAATGGCACTGTGACCACGAAGGACCTTGATCAAGATTCAGGCAGGTTCCTGAGCTCTTTCTTTGCATCAGCTGTTCATAGTCAGTGGATTAAAATAACCTGACTGTTAGAGGGCCAGGCTTGTCTGCAGTTTTCAAACAGCAGTTCACTCCAGTGTACTGTGGGATGATACCAAAAGGTAAGCAATGAAAAGCTGTGTGTGCACAGTTGCAGCATGAACATAGAGACAAAATTAACAAATCAAATAGAATGAAAAAACAGTAGCAAAGAATAAACAGAAACATAAAAAGAAGCCATCTGGAATCAAAGATACTCAAATGACATGGTAGGAAACTGAGGCAGACAAAAGCAGAAATTACACTCTTAAATGATATTGTTAGGGATATTATTGCTTTAATTTCCTTTGAATCTGGTTATGAAACTGCAGCTGAGAAGTGTGAGCAGTAATGTTTTTTGACAGTTACTCCAGAGGCTTCAACTTACATGATTCTTAGATCTTAAGAGGAACCTTTTTCATCCACGGACATGTCTGTTCCCCTTCTGAAAGTGTTCCAAGGACTGACATCATGTCAAGAGCATCAACTCAGTGCTCCATTTGGTCATTACCCTGAATAATAATGCAGAATATTTGATTCTCCTCTTCCCCATTGTGCAATTATAATTCCCATTACTAAAGATGGGATCAGCCTATCCATGGAGAAAATGAAAGATTCTATTAAATTGAAATTAAATTCACTTTATTAATTTTGTGTTGTGTGCAAGTGAATCAAATCTATTTATAATAGTTTCATTAGGAATGGCTCTTTAAACCACAGGTCAACAATAAACATGCTCATTGTCCATGATGTGTTAGAGCACACCAACCATACACAAAAAACCTTCTGGAACTCCTAAAGAGGTTTATGTTTTTAGCAAAAAACACCCCTGCAAAGCCACATACAAGAAAGAAACACTTGAAGAGTAAGGTGCATTACAGTTTTTGAAAGCATTGAGATATATATATATATATATAATGATTGTAAAAGTCACTAAAACCGTTCCATACTTTCTCAGAATGAGTGAGAGCTTCTTAGAACCCAGCAGTTTCAGAAAAGAGTCATAAAAAGCTGAAAATTCCATCTCAAAGTCCATTAAATGGGGTCTGCCTCATAAATGAGGAATTTTATTGCAAGGCTAAGGTAAAAAATAGAAGAAGAACCTGAAGCATTAGGACAGGGCTGGTGTGTTTTGCTTGTGTCTCTGTAATATCAGGTGAAAATCAGCAAGGCACCCTTAAAAGATTCCAGAGTTAGGATGGAGAAGGATGATGCAAATTTTAAAATGAAGTTTTAAGGGCAGATGATTCCTTTTCCCTTGAAACAAGTACGGGGTAATTCCCTTGTAATTACATGAGGATGAATTAATTACTTTCTAGCAAACTCAAATAAAAACTTGACTGCATAATGCCGCCTTCTCTTGCCTTAATTAAAAATGTCCAGGAGCACTTTCATAATATGTAGATTGCCCCCCTCCCCCATGTGAATTATCTCTACATTTATGCTTTTTTACTGATACAAGGAAATGGGGATTACAAATCCTCCCATCTATGATGGAGCTATTATGGGCTGGTCTGTATCAAGCTGTGCATCAGCACCACTCCCCAGACAGGGCTGGAAGTGCCCAGTGCTCCCACAGAGGAAAACCAACAGCTTTCTGCTCACCTGGGCATGGCCCAGCCCCAAGTGCTGGTGAACACATGGAGTTCTTTGTGCTGAACAACCTGTTGTTTTGCCTGCCATGGCTTTGCCAGGTAGCTGAGTGAGAGCAGGTGAGACAGCTCCCATCTGCAGGGGACACTCAGAAATCTGCTCAGAATTGCAAAGGAGCTTCGCCAGCCTCGCTCCCAGCCTTTGGCCATACATTAAATCTCCGGCTGCAAATGTGGTTTGGAGCCAAGTACTTGCTAAGAAAACCTTGTTTAAAATATGCTGAACAAAGAGTTATGGAATAGGAAAATTTAATAACAGCCCCACACTGCTGGAGTTGTGTTTTACTGCAGAATAACACTTTTGCATCTGCAGAATATAGAGGCTCTTGGAATAAGTTTCATCTCTGTAGTTTTTCTGGCATGGATTTAAATTATCTGTTTGCAATATTTATTCATAGGAGGCTATAAATGTATGTTATACCCTTGGATAGAGTGTTGGCAGTACTTTTAGATGTGCATTGGTTATTAGTGAAAATAGTGTTAATTTTGTGGCAGCACCCTGTGTGTGCTGTTCCTGTGAATCCTGGCTTCATTGATTACCATCTGTATTATCAGATAGAACAGCAAAGAAATTAATAAAGACTAGAAATCGCTCTAGTCTGAGGGTGCCTTTGGAATGAAGTTAATTTTTAGGAAAAAAATGATCTGTGCTGAGGCTACATGGGAGCCATTAGTGAGGTATTAATACAGGGCATCTGCATCACCATTATAACTAGGAGATGGTCCAAAATCCCCCCTGTCACCATAAATCCAGGTGTGAATTGGGTGATGGACTTGCATCTGCTGCTTTAAGGGAGAGAGGTGTTTGGATTTATAGTCCCACAGGCAGGGCAGTGATGGAGGAAGAAGATTTCACTTCCTTTGAAGTCTAATGAACTGAATCTCACATAATGGAAGTGATTTTGCCTCTCTCTGAACATGATGAGGTCCTCCAGTAAATGTGCTTGTCTTTTTGGTTTGGGATGCTCTCTAGCAGTGGGACATTGGGGCAGGTACAGACATTTTCTCTTTTAAACAGAAATTCTTGTTGCATCTGGATGTTGCTGTGAGAAAGGTCAGCTTTCAAGCCTAGGTGTAACAAATAAAGCTGCAGACGTGCAAAGCAGTTTCATATTTATATTTGTGAGGCTTTTTGAGCAGAAAACACTATTCATTTCTCATAGTCATTATGCCCTTCTATCATTCACGTAGATCCTATATAATTACGTGTTTAATGATCTTTACCCTTCACACGAACACTGCTTGCTGAAGCTTGACTCTTGCAGTAAATTATCATTCCTCTCAGTAGAAAAGAGGAAATATTACTTGTGAAAAATGCTGTGCTGTCTGACTTAAAACTTCACTCTGTAATATAACTTTGTAGATTATAGCTCTCAAATCTAAACAATAAAATTATTTTGAAGAAGTGGCTCTCCCATAGGTAATTTCTTACAATATTTTGATATTAGAGTGTAAGGACTTCAAAATCTAGAAAAAAATATTTTAATTATTTAAGTCAGTCTTGATGCTCCCCATTGATTGTGATAAATGCCACATGTATGTCTTCTTTTCTATTAAAGAACAATAACAATAAAAAATCATTTTTGCCACTATAAATCTTTGAGTAAAAAACTAATCTTCCACTCATCAGACTTAGTTTCAACTTTAATATTATCAAATACTCCTTGCTCTTCTGTTGTGTTTAATGTTTAGCCCTTCATTTTATAGTGTTTCAAATAACAATATTTGAATAGCAAATAGCAATTCTTGCTATTGATACAATGGAATTTAACTTCTTAGAGGGAACGATTAATGGCAATCATGGACATTTTTATCATTTTAACTGTTGGTACCTCACTAGAACTGCAAAGGTTTTATAACCCTGCATTAATATCTACCAGAACTGATTTATGAACCCGAACTGCTGTTGGATATTATGGGTAGAACCTGAGATTATACTGACAACCTCTCCTACTTATTAGCAGATAGCAACTCAGAAAATCTTTGAGATTTCTCAGATGTCTGTGTGGGATTTCTGGTTTATTCTTAAAAATTGAGATTCTAGCTTTTTGTTGTGTATCTGGGTGAGCTGAGATGTTCCCAGTCCCTTTGCTGAGCTGTGGGTGTCCAGACAATGCTGTGATATTACATCACTGCAACTCAGCTCTGAATATGCTGCCAAAAGCTTCATATGCAATGTTAATGCCATATAGATTTTATTCAGGGAGCAAACAGATGCTTAAATCATAAACAATCTGTTTAAAACACAAACAGATTCTGGATTGATCTTTACAGGCTCTGGAGCTCTGAAAATAAGGGTTATAAGGACAATAATCTTAAAGGCAAAAAAGAGTTGTGTTAACTTTCTGAGCAGGCAAAACTGTGATACCAACCAAGAGGAGAGAGCAGCAGCTGAGTAAATGAGGCTGATTGTTCTCAAGCAGGAGCTGATGGCAGGTGCAAAAAGAAAACCAGATTGAACTTTTGGAAAAGGGACTCAGCTGTCGCTTGACATCTCTGTGTACGTTCCTGTGGGCTGGGTATGAAGAGGGAACTGGATTGAGTCATACATATTCACAGCTAAAGTGCTCTGAAAAAGTTGTTAAAACAATGGTGGTGTAATAAAATGCTGCCCAGCAAAACACAGTGGATGAGTTTACACCTTGTGTGGTTCGTGGGAGTTCTGCCATTATTGCAGAGCAGGGAATGCACTGGTGGCCAGGATTTTGTATCTGTAACAAACCACATCAGCGGGGAAATCAGCTCTGGCTGCTGCTGTCCACTGTTGTCACTGCAGCACTCTGAGGTTTGAGATTTCTGAGCTGTTGAACAGCTGAATGCCTGGACAGATGAGCTGTAGATATAACTGTTTGTGACCAGTTATGGACAGAAGAACCTGCAGAGCCATTTGTGACATAAGAATCTCCCTGTGGTTTGGCTGTAGCTGCTGTTACAAGGCTTTTTTTTCCACACCTATGTTAATATCCTAATGCAAGCTCTTCTATTAAACGATGCTGCTGCCTGGCCCTGGCAACCCCTGCTATCAATTGAAGAGTAAAGTGCATAACCAGCAACAACTTCTGTTGAGCTGTCTGCACAAAATGAGCAAACAGGAAAAAGTCTTCCAGCATTGGTTGCAACTCATGTTGCAACCTAAGCAAGTTGTACATATTTCCTTCAGACTCTCTTTCGTGAGGCAGAGATAAATAATAGCTCCTGCAAGTTGCATTTTTAATAATGTTATTCACTTCTTATTGATCATATTGAGTGTGTTAGACCTAATAATAAACAGAATTTAAACCACTGTTACTGTGAATTCAAGTTATTATCCTGGAATTTTGAATGTGTTGACAGTGATACATATGGTCCAACCAATTCACACTCTCACCTTCACAACTTAAAAATTATTGGAGATAATCTAATAGTCAGTATTTGGCTCTGAGCCTGCAAGAAATCAATGAAAGTTCTTTGTCTCCAGTTTTAATTAATAAAAAAAAATTAAAAAATACCCCTCTCTTCCTTATACTGCTTCAGATTATTATAAAATCCTGTCTTGTTTTTTGAAAAGCTAAATACAAATTAAATATAATTTTTTTTTTCTGATGGGGCTTTGAGGAGAATGGGAAGATGGGTGCAATGATCCTTCTTACAGGGCACATAGTTTTAGAATAAAGATCTTAGAACCTTTTAAGTTCTGCGAAGATCTGAGGTATGATACTGTTCTGAATTTCTGTGACAAGGTTCCATAGTTGCCAATGTTCAACCATTTCTGGTTACCTGGAAATAAGATGAAACTAATAATGAAAAATAAGAAGTTAGAGTAAAACATATGTTATTGTTAACCCTTCCCTCACCCTTTGATCTAATAGGTTAAGGGCATTTTGTACTTGTTCATTTTGGCTGATAATGGTTCTGAAGGCATTTACATTTTAGAATGGAGATTTAAAATATATATAACAGCTACTTTTTAAATAGAAAGTCTAATTATGCCTATGATTGCATTCATTTTTGATTAGCATGCATACAAATCCCTGCTCTCCATGTGTATTCAAGGTGAGCTGTGGATCACTGGTGCTGGGATTGAAGTACAAAGGAACAGCTTCACAAACTGTACAGTCAGACCAAAGCAAAAAAACCCCTCAAAATTCTGTGTGTACACTTTTTTTGTCTCTAAATTGCCTTTTTTTCCCCCCTTTTAGTTGCACACAGACCTGGACCCTGGCAGCAGCAAAATCAAGTATATTCTGTCGGGAGATGGAGCTGGAACCATCTTTGTGATCAATGACAAGACTGGGGACATCCATGCCATGAAAAGGCTGGACCGGGAGGAGAAGGCTGAGTACACCCTCACAGCCCAGGCAGTGGACAGGGACACAAACCAGCCCCTGGAGCCCCCC
>JACBWW010002246.1:0-10006 GCA_020086605.1 Lanius collurio | reverse complement strand
CCATGCATGCAGAGTAGCTTGAATAGAACATAGTTCCAACTCCGGAAGAATTTTTCCATTTTCCAATAAAATTTGTGAGGCACAAGAGCAGAGTCTCCAGATTTCCCTTCTCCTCTCTCGGAGCCATTGATGCATTTTCCACCTCAGTCCCAGGGAGTGCCCTGGGAGCAGCAGTGGTTCAGCCCCAGCACCCACGGGAGAGTTCCCAGCTGGAACCCGGAAAGGTTGGAGCCAGCTGGGGTTGGGCTCTAGGAAAAAACTGCACATGACCACTTTATTTTGATTTTCTTCTTAAATCTTTAACCACAGAGGTGTTACCAACCTCTGTAATTGGCCCAGCCTTGGCCAGCAGCATGTCCATCTTCAGAGCCATCAGGGAATGGCTCTGTTGGACATGGGGAAAGTCCCCAGCAGCTTCTCACAGCAGCCATCTCTGTGGCCCCCACGCCACATTAAACCAGGCCTGCAAAACCAACACAGTCCCCTGGGGTGGGGCTGTTCTAGGCCCATTCCTGGCTTCCTCATTGGTTTTGGGTTGCCAGGGTGGCCCTTGGTGACACAGGACATGGTGGTGGCCAGAGACCTCTGTGACATCAGAGAGCCCCACCCTGGCTGAGGGGTTTCCAGGGGCACCACAAGGCCCGGGCTGCCCAGTCCCAGGAGAGCCACTCTGGAAGGAGGAAGCAACTCCCAGGATCCGTCTGCGCCAGAGTCCGAGAGCCACAGACAAGGACAGAGACACCAAAGCCAGCCCCGAGTGCCGGTGTCCCAGCCCCGCTGGCCGCACACCCAGGCCCTCAGCAGGCAGTGAGTAGGGGCAGGGAGCAGGTCAGGCCTGCCACTGTCACACACCGAGGGGCACGAGGGGAGCTTCTCTGACGTGTCCAACATGGACAAAGAGGTTTCTCTGTGGAGAGCTGAGACAGAGCAGAAGTCCCAAATCCTCTGAAAGGAAAAGCAAATAGGACAAGAACTGCACCCAGTGAAGTACAGCAGTCACAAGGAGCTGACCCAAGGGGCAGAGGACGGAGCCCAAGATCTGTCCCAGCAGGAAGAGGATGTCCCCTGCAGCAATGGGGACAAATCCCTGAGCCCAGGGATGGAGGAGGGGCCCAGCCTTGTGCCCCGGCGGGGCCCGGCTCCCCCAGCCCCGCGGGCAACAGCGGTGGCAGCAGAGGCAGCGCCTGCCCTGCCCTGTGCCTCTCCTGCCCCGGGCCGTGCAGCTGACCCTGTTAGAAGCCAAGGTGAGCCTGACTGGGAAGGAGTGGCAGAAACATCCAATTGTGACTGGCCCAGAGGCCCCGTGCATTTTGGGCATAGACTTCCTCCGTAATGGCTATTACAGAGACCCAAAAGGACTCAGATGGGCATTTGGGATCGCTGCTGTGGAGGCAGAGGGCATTGGGCAATTGAACACTCTGGCTGGACTATCAGAGAGTCCTTCTGCAGTTGGACTTCTGAAAGTGGAACAGCAACAAGTGCCAATTGCCACCTCGACAGTGCACCGCCGGCAGTACCGGACAAATCGAGATGCTGTGATCCCCATCCACAAGATGACCCGTGAGCTGGAGAGCCAAGGGGTGGTCAGTAAGACCCACTCACCCTTCAACAGCCCCATCTGGCCTGTGCACAAGTCTGACGGGGAATGGAGACTGACCGTGGACTATCGTGCATTGAATGAAGTGACTCCACCACTGAGCGCTGCTGTGCCGGACATGTTGGAGCTCCAGTACGAGCTGGAGTCCAAAGCAGCAAAGTGGTACGCCACCATTGACATTGCTAATGCATTCTTCTCCATTCCTTTGGCACCAGAGTGCAGGCCTCAGTTTGCCTTCACCTGGAGGGGCGTGCAGTACACCTGGAACCGACTGCCCCAGGGGTGGAAGCACAGTCCCACCATCTGCCATGGACTGATCCAGGCTGCACTGGAAAAGGGTGAGGCCCCAGAGCATCTGCAGTACATCGATGACATCATTGTGTGAGGGAACACAGCATCAGAAGTATTTGAAAAAGGAGAGAAAATCATCCAGATTCTCTTGGAAGCCGGTTTTGCCATCAAAAGGAGCAAAGTCAAGGGACCTGCCCGAGAGATCCAGTTCTTGGGAGTGAAGTGGCAAGATGGGCGGCGTCAGATTCCCACTGAGGTCATCAATAAAATCACTGCAATGTCTCCACCGACCAACAAGAAGGAAACACAAGCTTTCCTAGGCGCCGTAGGTTTTTGGAGAATGCACATCCCTGAATACAGCCAGATCATGAGCCCTCTGTACCTGGTCACCCGCAAGAAGAACGATTTCCACTGGGGCCCTGAACAGCAGCAAGCCTTCGCCCAGATCAAGCAGGAAATCGCTCACGCAGTGGCCCTTGGCCCAGTCAGGACAGGACCCGAGGTGAAGAACGTGCTCTACTCTGCAGCCGGGAACAAGGGTCTGTCCTGGAGCCTTGGGCAGAAGGTGCCTGGGGAAACTCGAGGCCGACCACTGGGATTCTGGAGCCGAAGCTACAGAGGTTCTGAGGCCAACTACACTGCCACCAAGAAGGAAATCTTGGCTGCCTATGAAGGAGTCCAAGCTGCCTCAGAAGTCATCGGTACAGAGGCACAGCTCCTTCTGGCACCCCGACTACCAGTGCTGGGGTGGATGTTCAAGGGAAAGGTTCCCTCCACCCATCACACCACCGATGCTACTTGGAGCAAATGGATAGCCCTCATCACACAGCGCACCCGAATTGGAAACCCAAATCGCCCTGGGATCTTGGAAATAATTACAAACTGGCCGGAAGGTGAGACCTTTGGACTATCAGAAGAAGAAGAAGAAGAGCAAGTGACCCGTGCTGAGGAAGCCCCACCATATAATGAGCTACCGGAGAGTGAAAGACAATATGCCCTCTTCACTGATGGTTCCTGCTGGATTGTGGGTGCTGGCCGGAAATGGAAAGCTGCTGTATGGAGCCCCACACGCCAAGTTGCACAAGCTACCGAAGGGGAAGGTGGATCAAGCCAGCTGGCTGAACTCAAAGCTGTCCAACTAGCTCTGGACATTGCTGAAAGAGAGAAGTGGCCAAGGCTCTACCTCTATACTGATTCCTGGATGGTAGCCAATGGTCTGTGGGGTTGGCTGGAAAGGTGGAAGAAGGCCAACTGGCAGCGTAGAGGAAAACCAATCTGGGCTGCTGATGACTGGAAAGACATTGCCACTCGGGTGAAGAATCTACCTGTGAAAGTCCGCCATGTAGATGCCCACGTCCCCAAGAGTCGGGCTAATGAGGAACATCGTAACAACCAACAAGTGGATCAGGCTGCAAAAATAGAGGTGTCCCAGATAGACTTGGACTGGCAACATAAGGGAGAGTTGTTCCTAGCTCGATGGGCCCACGATGCCTCAGGCCATCAGGGCAGAGATGCCACCTATAAGTGGGCACGAGACCGAGGGGTGGATCTAACCATGGACAGTATCTCCCAGGTGATCCATGATTGTGAGACATGTGCTGCCATCAAACAGGCCAAGCGGGTGAAGCCCCTGTGGTATGGTGGACGATGGTCCAAATACAAGTATGGGGAGGCCTGGCAGATTGATTACATCACACTGCCTCAGACCCACCAAGGCAAGCGCTGTGTGCTCACCATGGTAGAAGCCACCACTGGGTGGCTGGAGACCTACCCTGTGCCTCATGCCACAGCCCGGAACACCATCCTAGGTCTGGAGAAGCAAGTCCTTTGGAGGCATGGTACCCCCGAGAGAATTGAATCTGACAACGGGACCCACTTCAAGAACAGCCTTATCAACACCTGGGCTAGAGAACATGGCACTGAGTGGGTGTACCATATCCCTTACCATGCACCAGCTGCAGGCAAAGTAGAACGGTGCAATGGTCTGTTGAAAACCACCTTGAAAGCACTGGGTGGGGGGACTTTCAAAAACTGGGAGATGCATTTAGCAAAGGCCACCTGGTTAGTTAACACCCGAGGTTCCACCAACCGAGCAGGCCCTGCCCAGTCTGAACCCCTACAAACAACAGATGGGGATAAGGTTCCGGTAGTACACATGAGAGGAATGCTTGGAAAAACCATTTGGGTTAATTCTGCCTCGAGCAAAGACAAACCCATCCGTGGGGTGGTCTTCGCACAGGGACCAGGTTGCACCTGGTGGGTGATGCAGAAAGATGGAGAGACCCGATGCATACCTCAAGGGGACCTTGTTGTGGGGTAACTACCCATGGTACTGCACTTGTACCAGTGTCTGTATGTATATATGTATATATGTATATATAATTCGAATGATGCATGAGTGTATATAGTTAAAAGAGTTATGTTTGATGTACCATGTTAGTATGGGAAAAATTTCGGGGTGGATAATGTTGGGGTTTGGGGAGTTTCCTTTTTTCTCTTGAGGAATTTTCTCCCATATATGTTACTGAGACAACAAATTGCTGGGTACTTGGGAGAAACAAAAGAACTGGCCATGGAGGGGCGGAGCCCATCTGGGGCTACTGTCCTCACCTGGGTGTGTGCCCAGGACTCAGGACTTGGGCACACAGTGAAGATGGGGAGAGACCATTCTCGTCAGCACTGCGGGTTTTCCTGCCGTTTCCTTCCTCTCTGCTGGAAGAAACCCCAGGATCCAAAACCTGTCCTTTCCTGCCTCGCTGGGAGCTGAGCTGCAGACCCTGCTGCCTCAGCCTTCGCTGCTCTGCAGCCCTGCCTGTCCCGCCTGCTGAGACCTCCGGGGATTCCTACCACAGCTCCGCAGCTCGATAGATCTCGCCTGCCACACGGAATTTGTGCTCCTACTGCGGCCCCAGCCTGCCTGGCCAGGAGAGCCCGGACAGACCCCAGGATCAGCTGCCCAGGGAGGTTTGTGAAGCCTTTCTTCCATCCCTTCCCGGATTCCAGGCCGCCATTACTGCGTGCTCCCCGAGCTCGCTCCGGAGCGCCCCCTGCAGCCGCGGGGGAACCATCGCACCTGCCCTGCTCACTGGGAGCCGCCAGCGCCCCTGCCGGCTGTGACTGGAACTGCACCAAAGGGGAAAGGGCCTGACAGCCAAGAGAGGCTGCACTGGGTTTGTGGTTCTGTTTGCTGTCACCACTGTAGTTATTGTTGTTTGTTTGCCTGTTTATATATCTGTATTTTAGTAAAGAACTGTTATTCCTATTCCTTATATCTTTGCCTGAAAGCCCCTTAATTTCAAATTTATAATAATTCAGAGAGAAGGGGGTTGCATCCTTCACCTCAAGAGAGGCTCCTGTCTTCCTTAACAGACATCTGTCTTTTCAAACCAAGACACACACGCAGAGCGGTAGCCAACAGCAGACAGCACCCCCTCCGAACCGAGCGGGGCGGTCGGCCCGCCCACAAGAGCGGAATCCGACAGGGACACAGATGACACCGGCCTGGGCCCCCATCCGAGGCCGGCAGCGGGGCGGAGGCTGCGCCGCCCGACCCGAGAGGAAACGGGGTCAAAATCCCGCAGTGTGGACAAAGCATGGCGACAAAATCAGGACCCCATTGTGGCCCAGCCTGGCCGGGGGTCCCCTCAGCGCCCGCCGACGCCGGAAAAACATGAAGGGAGGAGGGTTTCTCCCGGCACCACCGCCTCCTCGGGCAGGGGTGGGCAGAGGCACTACCGCCAGCTCCAGGGGACTCTCCAAAGCTTGCGAGTCCCCGGCCTCCTTCTGAGCGGGCGGGGTCAAACAGCGCGGACCCGAACCCCGCCCTGGGACAGCAGGATCGCAGCCATGAGGGGAGAGGCACCGCACAGCGGCTGGGGGGGCCGAGGAGGGCCCTTCCACGCACATATCACCGAAATCTACCTCCGCCTCTGACCACCCAGCGTCGGAGTCAGCTACATCCGAAAGCAGCCCCTCCGAGTCACCGCCAGCGCTCGGCGCAGGGCTGCTACACCCGGAGCGCTGCCGGGACCCCGAAGAGGCAGACTCGGAGAGCTCCAGCTCCTGTAAAAACACAGCAAATGCTTTCCAGGTCATGACCAAGCGTGCCACAACCACGGAATACTCAGTAATAACACGATTCATCAAACAGTTGCCGAGGATGCGCCACGCCGCTGTTACGAGCCCGTCCTCTGCCGTGCAAAAGACACCTGACTCCCGCCCCCAGAAATACAGCTGTTCTAACTCGGCTGCGGAGATGGAAGCGTGCTTCCTCTCCAGGATACCGGTCCAAAAATCTAGGACCCGCAGGTCCTCGGTAGGAAGCGCCATGAGCATCATCCTCACGAGGAAGGAGCGAGCCCGGAGCCCAGCTGTCCAAGACAAGGAAAGGGGGACAAAGATCTCACCCACAGCCGCCTTCCGTACACCCCGAAGGCGGGAGGTTGCAGTACACGTCAGGGTTACCAGATGTTGCTGTAGGACACGAGAGAGAACACACGCACACCAGAGATTTCAGAAGGGCTAAAACAGATCTATGTTTATTAACTTCCAAATTTATAGATTTCTTAACCAGGACAAGGACTGGGTGAACAAGGTCACTTCCTCTACAAACACACTGGCTACAAGAGATGCCCTTCAGGGTATTTTTGCCATAGTGCAGGTATGTAAACATTCTTACAGTTAGAAAAACATAGCTATTGTTTACATGAAAAACTGTGAGAGCTCTGACTCCAAAAGTAGAAACATCAGAAAGCTGAGAGGACTAGGCAACACCCATTGGGCAGAGCCCTGCTGATCCATGCTCCTGGTGATCCTTGTTAGGAAGACACCTGGCTGGGGGCTCCACATCTTCCTGGCTCCTTGTGGGCACCTGGATGAACCCAGGGGCAGGAACATCCATCGGGATGCAGACTGATGTCGGGAATTCACTGGGGAGAGCGGATTTCTTGAATATTGACCCCAAAAAATCTTTTCCGTTCAATCCTGTCTTCCTTCAACATCAAGGAATATTGGATGGTCTTGGAGGTCTTTTCCAACCTCAGTGATTCCAGGAGTTCCATTTTCTCTGGCCCAAATGTTTCTTCCACAGCTAAATGGTGATGGACTGGGGCAAAGACCAAGATTCTGGAGCCCGTGGGTGGACACTCCTCCAAAAAAGGTTCTTCTCTCCAGCTCAAGCATGAGGATCCTCAGCTGGCATGGACACAGAAATCCTTTTCTTTCAGCCTTGGTTTTCTATTAATTTCTCTTCATTTCTTCAAAATATTTGAATATAAGGTAAAAATAAAGACATTGAACTGAGAGATGGGTGGGGACATGGGGGACATTACATAGATGGAAACATGGTGAGGACACAGCCGTGGGTGAGGACACGGTGGAACATGGCCAGTGACATGTGGGGACATGGCCATGGCCAATGCCATGGGGGGAACTGGCAGGGGATGTGGGGGATGCTGGGTTTGAGGGAGTTGAGGGTTCCTGGGAGGGACTTTGGAGTTGCTGAGGGCTTTGGGGACCCCAGGCCGAGCGGCTCTGGCTGCGCTGGGAGACCCTGGCAGAGGTTCTGGGGCAGCTGCTCAAGGATCCCCTGACCTGAAGCCCCAGCCGGGCATTGGGCTCCTGGAAGGGAATGAGCATCCTTCTCCCCAGGAAGGAAATCCCAGCACCTCCAGGGAGTTGAGAGCAGCTGAGAGGCCACAAGAGGGAGGGGAGAGCCAGACAGAGCTGTCCCTCTCCAGAAGCACACACCAGAAATCCCGAAATTCAGGGATTCCTCACACAAAAAATCTGCCAGGAGCTGCCTGAATTGAGGGAAAGGAGAGATGGGACCTTTAAATTGAGAGCGGCCTGGAACCCCCAAAACCAAGCACAGGGGAGGAGGTTGAGGACTGGGGGGACTGTGGAGAGAAACAACGGACTCTACACAATTCAGTGTGAATCAGGCTGAAGCCGTATTTTTGATGAACTACTGCCCCAAATACACAATTCTTGCTTTCCCTACACACAATCGTGCATAATTATTATTGGTTAGGGCCTATTTTCACACACTACTTTATGCTTTATGATTGGTTCTTTTATGTGTGTCCCATTGTCTGTCATGGATGTCACAACTGTCCTTGAGTCTGCATTTTCTTATCCTTTTCTTCCTTTGCTTCTTCCTTGTTCCCATCCTCCCCGATGCAGCTTGTTCCTTTCTCTCAACCTTCCCATGGACTTTTTCCCCTGTGTACCTGCTTCACTCCTTCTGTGTTACGTGCTCGGTTCTTCTATTTCATGGCTGTTTCACGATATGTCCATTTTCTAGTAAAAACATGGTTTCCACAGTCAGGCTCGGTGCTCCGAGCTCGGGGCCTCCCTGGCCATGCTCAAGGATGAGGAAATGGTGAGTGAGGGGCTGCGGGCACTGTGGGTTGGCAGAGGGGAGCCTGGGGGGCTCCTGGGCCGGGCTGGGTGGTCGTAGGGCCGGGGGGGCAGCCCTGCCCCGGGGCCTTGCAGGGAAGGAGCCTCGGGGTGCGGGGGAGCCCCGGGCATCCCCCGAGGGGCCGGGGCAGCTCCCGCTGCCGGCTCCTCTCCTTCCCAGCAGTTCCTCTTCCCCCTCTGTGGGAGCTACATCCCTGCCAGGGGCTGCACTGGGGGCACGGCAGCAGCTTCAACTCCTCGTGAGTCCTGGGGAGCCGGGCAGAGCCTGGAGGGCACGGGGGCACAACGTGTCCTCCTGTGATACCAGCGCTGTCTCTGCTCCTCCTTGTGGGTCCCTTCCAGCTCACAAGATTCTGTCAGTCTTTGAAGTGGCCTCGTGTGACCCCCACCAGCACTTACAGTGCCAATGGTGTTGTGGTTGTTTTCCCAATTATTTTGTTACTTTTGCATTAAATGCTTGTGAAGTGCCCCCGCTGTCCCTTGTGTCCCCTGGGCACCGACAGCCCCGTCCCTTGCCCTGCTCCCCCTCCCACCTTCCATCCCGGCTGGCAGAGCCTTGGAGCGGCCGTGGGGCCGTGGGGCTGCCCCGGGGGCTGCGCCCCGAGCCGAAGCCCCTTC
Source organism: Lanius collurio (assembly GCA_020086605.1). NCBI lineage: Eukaryota > Metazoa > Chordata > Aves > Passeriformes > Laniidae > Lanius > Lanius collurio. The sequence goes on along the minus strand of JACBWW010002246.1, from coordinate 1,080 downwards.
CCAGTGCTCCCAGTCTGCCCATCCAGCCTCCAGCAGCCAGCTCCCCCTCCCCGCTCACCTGCGGGACACTCCTGGGGCCGCGCCGGACAGAGCGGGCGGTGACCCTGTGCTTCCCCTGCTGCTTTTCTTCTTCCTGCTCCTCCTCTTCCTCTCTCCCTCCTCTTCCTGCCGCTCCTTCCTCACCCCTCCTCCTCCTCCATCCCTTCTCCTGCTCCCCCGGGCCCAGCGCCCACCCTTGGCCCCCCCTTTTCCCAAGGCGGTCGCATCCCACGGGAGGAGCCGGGATGGAGCCGGGGCAGGTCGGGCTGGGGCAGCGCTGGGCTCTGGGCCCGGCCTGGGCGCCCCACACGCGCCCCCTCCCCAAATTCCCCTGGCACGGGGGCTCGGGGGGTGCCGGCGCCTTTTGGGGTTTGCAGCGCTGCGCGCTGATTGGCTGCAATTTTTAGGGGGATATTTTGCCAAGGCTCTACCTGGTTACTGATGGCGACACAAAAACACCGTGCTCCCACTGGCTGAGCACTTTTTGGGGTGCTGCGCCCCCACTCCCAATCCTTTCCAGGTCGCCACCGCTTTACTGAGAGCAGCACCGACCCTTCCCAGGGTTCCAGGATCCCGAGGCACCATGGATGGAGCGTGGAGCCTCCCCTGGGTGCTGCTGCTGGCCCTGAGCCTGCCCGGCCTTTGGGGGGATTCAAGGTGGCCTTTGGGGGGTCCTGGAGCCACAGGGTTGGGATCTGGGGTGCCCTGGATCCTTAGGAATGGAGAGACCAGGAGGGATAAGAGGGTCCAACCCTCTTTTTTCAGGATTTTTTGGGGAAGGGTTTTGTCCCATCTTCCTCTTTTTTCAGGGTTTTTCCCCTATTCCACGATTTTTGGGGTTGGGAGTGGTCAAACTATGTTTTCTATGATTTTAGGCGTCTGGGATTTCCTCAACCTCAAAACCCCTGTTCCCAGGATTTTTGAGCAGCTGGGTGTCTCCAAACCCCCCTGTTTGCAGGGTTTTAGGGGGCTGGCTGTGTCCAAACCCCACTGGACCCAAGATTTGGGGAACTGGGCATTCACAAACCCTCTTGTCCCAGG
>JACBWW010002245.1:0-10010 GCA_020086605.1 Lanius collurio | reverse complement strand
AGCCATGGAAAATACAACACGTTTAGAAAAGAAATTTTAAAAATTTTGTTTCTCCACTCAGGCTTGGTTTGCCTCTGCCTTGGGGAAAGGAATTTCAAAGTGTTTCTTAAGGGATGTTACACCACACAAGGGAGAGGAGCTCAACATCTCAACAGACTGGGAACAGCCCAAAAGATACCCACAAAGATAACGACCATCAACAAAACATCAACCACTGTTATAAGTAAGGGACCAGATTACCAATTTAACAATTATCCATTTATTTTGTACTACATTATAGCCTTGTTAGAATGTAATTTTGTGCTACATTGTAGCTTTGTTTGAATGTAATTTTGTGCTTTGTTGTAACTTTATAAGTTAGGATCTCTCTTGCAGTTTAAGAAAGAAACCCACACGTCGTTGTGAAGAAACTAGCTTCTTATCAGGCTTGCATTCCAAGGAAGAATTTACGACCACTGCTTACCCCTTTTGAAGCTGACCTGCCTGGAGAGTAGTAGATAAGGAAAAGACAGAAGAGAAAAAAAAAGGAAGAAAAGGGGCTGAATATGCAAACTAGAGCTGCAAAGACCCTTGGGAGTAAAAAAACCCCTAAAAATAATAATTTAAAACGAGCCAACAAACTTTTAAGAAAAATGAACCAGGCTACTCGATAGGCAATTACTACCTGGCCAGCTTTTGAGTTCTCCAAAAAGTCACCGTAACAAAAAAGTCTATTGAAGCTACTGCCCTGAGGACAGCGAATTACCACCATCGCCTTCGTATACCCTTGGGTATACAGCCACGCCTCGTGAGGAACGCTTGAAGGCCCGGCTCTATCACAGGGAGTGATAGAGCCGAATTTCCTCCTCCTCCTCGTCGAAGCTGGGGGCAACGAAGCTAGCCGGAGCCTCCACCCGAGCTGATCACTTTTAATAAAGGCTTAAAAAGGACCATCAGTCCTGCCCTTTTTATTTTCAGTTGGGGGCTCGTCAGGATAGCCACTCCTGAAGAGGACCAGAAGACGGGACGGCCGCCTGCTTTTGGACTCCAAGGACACGCTGGCTACTGGACTCGAAGGATCAGCCTGGGCCAAGCGACGTGGAGGAGCACCTTAGGTAAGCCCTGCGGTGACGGGTCGTGAGGGGGTGAGCGAGTGGTGAGTGAGTGGGGGGGACCGGCAGCTCGGACCCCCGAAAGTGAGTGTGGACCGCCCAGTACCGCGGTTCCGGATCTCCCGCGAGGGGGCCGGCCGGGAACGGTGGGAAGCGACTGGAGAAGAGTGAATGAGGCATCCCCTAAGGTAACGGGACTTTAGGTCCCCCTCCGAGCGAGCGGAGGATCCTGGTGTGGGTGGCTCGCAAACCCTGGCTGGCTCCGGGCGCGTGGAGGGCTGGGGATAGGTGTGAGTCACGCGCCAAAGTTGGTTTGCTGCTTCGACGGCCCAAGGCGCTGAGGGAGTCGGGGTAGAGAGAATACAGGGTGTCCCCAGACACTGCGGTGCCGAGTGCCAAGAGTTCCCCTCGTCCCCGGGCGGAAGGCCGGACGCACTGAGGAGGTGAGCTGTCACAGTCACCAGAGAACAGGGGTCTCTGGGGGGCTGTTACCCTACGGCCGCACCTGACTGGGAAGGGTAGCTAAGCGCGAGCTACACCTGGGGGGTCTGAGTGTCGGAGTAGGGGAGTCCAAGACCAGGGCGAGACGGCTGCTTCAACTGCACGCAAGCTCCTTCGGAGGAGACTGCCCTCTGGGGAAGGGCAGTCAAGCCGGCGGGGTCGGTGGAACTCCAGGAATGAGGAGGGTTGGTTTCGAGCTTTACTTGCCTCCTTTTAACAAAAAATATAAGGCTAAAGCAGACAGTCGGTCGGAAACAGGATTGTCAGTCCGGGGGGGGGCTGACCAGGGGAGGTCCTGCCTCGTACGGAGGTCCGAGACGAAGGACCCTAGTGGAGTAAAAGGGTCATATGACGACCATAATCTGAAGGGGCCGGTCCCAGAAGGGTTCCTGGGGCGCAGGGGACCTAGACGGGAGGCAGCATCCCAGAAGATTGCGGTCTGAAAGGGGCCGAATCGGGGGTAGAGGGATACCTCCGTGGGGGCCTTAAAAGGCGGGTCTACGGACCCAATTAAATTATATTGAGTGAGTGGCGAGTGAATGCTTTGGAAGGAGTGAGAGAGTTGTGAATGGTAAGAGTGTGAATAAATTAAGCGCTTAAGAAAGAGTGAAAAAGTGTGAATGGTAAAAGTGTGAGTGAACTAAGCTTGAAATTTTTATTTGAGATCAGAAAAAGGCAAGATGGGAAATTGGTATAGTAAGAAAATGGTAAAGCACAGACAAAGAAATAAAAATGTCCCACCTAACAGCCCTCTGGGGCAAATGTTAAATCAGTGGGACGAGCAGGAAAACACCAAGGATTTAGATAAAATTAAAATGATTTATTATTGCACAAAAGTTTGGCCAGAATTAGATCTACTAGGAGGATGGCCATGGTGTAGAACCAAAGACAGAGGGATGTGTAACCAACTGAACCAAATCCCTCGGGGACATGAATGGTTTACCATCATTGATTTAAAGGATGCATTTTGGGCATGTCCGTTAGCAGAGGAGTGTCGGGATTGGTTTGCCTTCGAATGGGAAGACCCAGATAAGAGGAGGAGGCAACAACTTCGGTGGACACGCCTCCCACAGGGGTACACGGAGAGTCCACATTTGTTTGGTCAAGCCCTGGAGGGGTAGCTAGAGCACTTTGTGCCTGAAGCAGGAGTACAGATACTGCAATATGTGGATGGTCTATTAGTGTCAGGGGAGGGACGAGAACAAGTAAAGATCACAAGTGTCCAACTCCTAAATTTTCTGGGCCAAAAAGGATTGAAGGTATCAAGAGAGAAACTACAGTTTGTAGAATCAGAGGTTACATATTTGGGTCATATCATAGGGCAAGGGAGCAAAAGATTGAGTCCGGAGAGAATTTCAGGCATCCTAGCAATTCCAGCACCAAAAACCAAAAGAGACATCCGAAAACTTTTAGGCTTATTTGGCTATTGTAGGTTATGGATAGATCAGTATACCCAAAGTGTTAAGTTTCTCTATGAGAAATTGGTAGGCTCTGAATCTATAAATTGGACTAAAGAAGATGATGAGCAATTGCAAGACCTGAAAGAAAAATTGGCCTCAGCACCGGTTTTAAGTTTACCTGATCTCAAAAAGAAATTCCATTTGTTTGTAAACACTGAGGGAGGAGTTGCATATGGAGTATTAACTCAAAAATGGGGAGGACACAACAAACCGGTGGCCTACCTGTCTAAACTACTGGATCCAGTAGCTCGAGGATGGCCAACCTGTGTGCAAGCAATTGCTGCTGCGGCGGTATTAATAGAAGAATCTCAAAAATTAACTCTGCAAAGAAAAATTACAGTACACACCCCACATGACCTTAAAACCGTGCTGAGCCAAAAGACATCACAGTGGCTTACTGATTCTAGGTTGCTGAGATATGAAATCAACTTAATGGAAACTGAGGATTTAGAACTAGCCACTTCCAAGTGCCTAAATCCGGCACAATTCCTCACTGGAGAGCCTCCAGAGGATCTGGAACACAATTGCCTAGAACTGATTGACTACCAAACAAAAGTGAGGGAAGACTTGCATGATACACCTCTACCCTATGGGAGAGTATTATTTACAGATGGGTCATCTCGAGTGGTAGAAGGAAAAAGAATTTCAGGCTATGCAGTAATAGATGGGATGGTGATGGACACAGTAGAAAAAGGAAAATTGCCTGCTACCTGGTCAGCCCAAACCTGTGAAATATATGCTTTAAAAAGAGGTCTCGATTTATTAGACAAAGACCAGGGAACTATTTACACCGATTCTCAGTACGCATTTGGGATAGCACACACCTTTGGAAAAATCTGGGAAGGACGAGGCCTCCTGAACTCAAAAGGAAAAGATTTGGTTCACAAGGAACTAATTAAACAAGTTTTAAAATCCTTATTAAAACCAGCAGAAATTGCAATAGTGCACATAAGAGGCCACCAAAAAGGAAATACTATAGAAATACAAGGAAACCGGTTGGCTGACCAGATAGCTAAGGAAGCAGCTTTGGAACCAGGGGATCCTGTGAACATCCTGGTGTTGAGAGAGACACCTGGGGAGGAAGAAGAAAAAGGGAAGCCCACATTTGATCAAGAAGAACAAAAACACATGCAGACTCTAGGGTTACACCAAGGGGAACAAGGAGAATGGTTAACACCTGATGGGAGAAAATACCTGAATAAAGCCCTAGCCAGAAAGATGTTAACTGAACTCCACAAACTAACTCATTGGGGAATCCAAGGATTATGTGATCACTTCCTAAGAGAACACATCTGCATAGGAATCTATGAAATAGCAAAATCAGTCACTCGGGGGTGCACAACATGTCAAAAAGTCAACCAAAAAGTAATGAGGAAAACTGCACATGGCGGAAGAGACCTAGCTCTGAGGCCCTTCCAAAGTGTACAGGTAGATGTTGTGGTTTGACACAACTGAGCGTCAAGCATTTAAAGTATCAATAAGAAAATATTGAGGAAAACTAGATGGCTGCGAGGCAAAAAACAGGTTCACACTTAAACAGTTGCAGTAATAAGAAAGAAAAAAAGTTTATTACTAACAGAATTAAAAGTTAAAAGATTTAACAAGAAATTAAAACACACACACCCCCTCTCCCCTGCTCTCTTCTCAGCACTTTACTCTCTTTTTTTAACTAGCACAAAAGATAACACAACATAGGATTCTAGTCAGTGTTACAGTTCTTAAAAAAAGGTCTCTTTCTTATGCTTAAGGAAAAAGGGTTTCCTTTTCTTGCTTCACATGGTTTCTCAAACTGCCCCCCCAACAACAGATCCACCTGGAAAGAAACAATCTGCTGTGGTGTAATATATCTCTTCTATGAAAAAAAACATCAGTTTTTCACACTGCCACACATGGGCCATCACATGGGGTAATCAACTTTTTAAGGATGGGTCACTTTGGCCTGAACACAAAGGCTTTTTCTGCTACAAATCTTTAAAAAAGCTTCTCACTGCTTCTATGTATATCTGGGCATAGGCACTCTCTCTTCACAAACTTCAAGGGCCACACATGAGTCTTCCATCCCCCCATATACTTCAAATAGATTACAGAGACAAACAGTTTGAGATATTACAGTTTCTTACCACCGCATGCAAGAAGGATTTTTAAGCTCCGCGCGAGGAATGCGGCACCGCCCCTTTTCTCCGCCGCCATTCCAGCTTTGTCTCACATGGCTCACTCTTTCTGACTCTGAAATTCCTATGTTCAAAAATGGTCTTATGCAAGCTTTATGAAGAAAACCTTGCTCTTTTTGTGCTGCTGGCTGCATGGTGGTTCAGCTCGAAGTGTGCTGGCTGCAAAAGGGAGGCTCCTGCCGGCTCCCGCCGGCTCCACGTGGAGAGCGGGGGCGGGGAGGTGAAAGAACCCGCCGGTCCCAAAAAGCCGCTCTGGAAAGGTCCCAGCTGCGCAGCAGTCCATGGCCGGGTCCGGCTGTCTGGCAGTCCACGGCTGAGTTTAGTAGTCCATGGCCGGGTTCGGCTGTCTGGCAGTCCGCGGCTGAGTTTAGCAGTCCATGGCCGGGTCTGGCTGTCTGGCAGTCCGCGGCTGAGCATAGCAGTCCATGGCTCTTTCCCCAGTGGCCCAGGGTCCGTGCTGCGGCATCAGGAAGAGGAGAAGGGGGCCGGGGCTTTGGCCCGGCCCGGCCAGGCCCCGGCCCGGCCAGGCCTCGGCCCGGCGGGGGCTCGGAGGCTCCGAGGCCACCCCACCTCCCTCAGGCGGGTGGAACAAGAGGAACTCCCGCCTTTCTGTGCGGCTTAAATACGCAAATTTTCGAGAAGCGCTATTGGTCTAAAAATCTGTCTATCAACTCAGATTCAACCCACTACAGTAGACTTTACCGAGATGCCCCCTGTGCAAGGGTACAAACATCTACTCGTGCTAGTAGATCACCTGACCCATTGGGTAGAAGCTTTTCCTACCAAAAAGGAAACAGCACAAACAGTAGCCAAAATAATTTTGGAGAACATCATCCCGAGGTATGGGATGGTCAACAACATAGATTCAGATCGAGGTCCACATTTCACGGCCCAGTCTTTACAGCTGATTATAAAAGCCCTGGGTATGCAATGGAGATTACACACGCCATGGCATCCCCAGAGCTCAGGAAGGGTCGAAAGAATGAATAAAACCCTGAAAAATGTATTAACAAAACTAATTGAAGAGACAAAATTGAATTGGCTAAAATGTCTACCTCTGGCACTACTGCGCATCAGGACGAGACCTCGATCTGATTTAGGAGTATCCCCCTATGAGATGATGTTTGGACTCCCCTTTTTAATTACACCCTACAGCTGCACAGACTATCTGGAAGGAGAAGAAGCTGTTCAAGTGTACTTAAAAACCATCACTAACACCTTAGAAAATCTTAGAAAGAAGGGATACCTTCCCCAAACCTCTCCTTTTGATACTAACATACATAGTATTAACCCGGGGGACTGGGTGTTAATAAAATCGTGGAATGCAGCTCCATTAACCCCGAAATTTGAAGGACCCTTTCAGGTGTTGCTGGTTACCCACTCTGCAGTAAAAACCCGAGAACGAGGCTGGACACACATTGCAAGGGTGAAAGGACCTGTGTCACCCCCCAGTGAAAACTCTGATCCCACCGATACTCCTGAATGGACTGTGAGCCAGGGACCAGAGGACTTAAAATTGACCCTGAGAAAGAAAGACTGAAACCTGTCTGGTCGCTGGAACTCAATGACATCAAGGCTGTTACTACTGAATTTTATTATGCTGATTAAGTGAATTATTTTGTATTATTTTTAAGTTTGTGTATAGTTATAAATGTGTTACTATTGTGGTTATCAAGATTGTAAGTTGGAAAAAACTAGTAAGAGGTAATGTTTCTAGCAAAAAATCGCACTCTCAACTCTCCCACAGTGCATTCTCTAAGGGTTAAAATTAAATAGGGAAGTAAGAGCGAAAGACATTGGGAAAAGACTCTTAACATTTCTCCATCATTAAGGAATAGAACTAGAAAGCTAATGACTCATGTTAAACACTTAGGAACAATAATATGTGACTTTGTTAAAACAGAACACACCTGTCAAGAGAAGGAATCTTCCCCAGTGACCACCTGCCTGGTAGAAAAGAGTACCAGCACATCCATGGTTACCCTGCAGATCATCAAGAAGGAATTCCAGATGAAAAGGGGCAGCCTGCTCTCCCGCCCTGTAGAAAGTGTGGCCTGTGGCGCACTGGCCTCACTACTACTCATCTGCAAGAGGAAAGACTGCAGGACCAGGACCCGATGGCTGGATCAAACGCCAATGGAACGACCTTCACGCGGCCACAGCCTGTGGGTTTGGATCCTGCCCTGCCTGTTGTTGCTTGCTTCACTGGGAGAGGGACTGGACTTCGTGCTGCACCAACCCCAGAAAGAGATATCGGCGGTGACTGGAGAGACACTCACTTTGAGCTGCACCACATCTGGATCTTCAACTCCAGGTCCCGTGAGATGGCTAAAAGGCTGGGGACAGAAAAACCAAACTATCTACGATCAAATAGAAAGGAATCCCTCTTCTCGTGTAACAAGACTGACCACAGGATCGGACACAGACTTCAACATCAGCATCAGAGATGTCCAACTGGAGGACGATGGGACTTACTATTGTGTTAAGTTTATCAACACAATAAACGGAGATGAAATACTCCAACGAGGAGAAGGCACTAAAGTATCCATAATCACTGACCCAAACCATTCATCTGGGACACAGCGATCCAATAAAGACAACCCATCAAGAACCAGAACCAAGCCTTGCACTAAATGCTATTACCCACTCTATGATAGAGAAGATGCCGTATCACTCTTACGAGTCCATACTAACATAAACCCAAAGTGTGTCGATCGCTCTCAAGTAAATACCTGTCAAGAAGATGGGAAAGTTTATTGGGTCAGTCGTAATATTGCCTCATATAGGCAGCGACTGCTTGGAGAATGCCCTGTTGGAGACACCTGGCTCTGTTATGAACAAAACCTTGATCAAAAAGATCTAATAAAAGAAAAAGAGATAAGAATGAAAGAAAGGGAAAAAGAAGAATTTAAAGATGATTTAGAACCGCCTTCAGGGAAAAATCTGTTTATAGACTTAATGGAAAGAGTTAGCAAGGGGTTAAGTTTGAGAAACTGTTGGGTCTGTGGAGATACTCAGATGTCTGAGATGTGGCCTTGGGAAAGGATTAGTTTAAATCCTGTGGAAATCTTAAAATGGAAACAAACTAAACAGGAGGATGAAATCATAAAGAAAAGAGGTGAAGGGCAATGGAGTCTAAAAACAAAAATAATAGGAGAAGAGTGTATCACCAGGAAGGGTAGGCAATACAAAACATTAGTAGGGAAAATGGCATGTAAAAGGTACCTTATAATAAGAGAGAAAAGCATTAAATGGGTTCCTAGAGAACCAAACCGCTATTGGACCGCGGAAAAAGATAAAGGGTGTACCTATCGTGAAGAACATGACTTATATGAATGTATTGACAAGGGAGTAAACCCCTTTTGGGGAATTAAAGAACTATCAAAATACTGGGAATTTCCAACCCAAACAGATAACTTCTGGGAAGCCCCTGAAAATTTGTTTTAGATATGTGGGGATACAGCTTACACCAGACTCCCAGGAGACTGGACGGGCAGTTGTACCATAGGCATTATAAAACCAGCCTTTTTCTTGTTACCTAAAGAATCAGGGTCCCACTTAGGGGTTCCTATATATGACAATCTGAAAAATAGCAATCGTAAGAAAAGAAATACAATTGACATAACAAGTGCCCAACAATGGAGAGATAAAATCTGGACTCCAGAAGAAATAATTAAAACCTATGGGCCAGCAACTTGGGCCCAAGATGGATCTTGGGGATACCGCACTCCGATTTATATGTTAAATCGGATCATCAGACTCCAGGCAGTCCTAGAATTGATCTCAAACTGCACATCACTTGCCTTCGATCACATCAGCGATCAATTATCCCAAACCAGAACAATGGTGTACCAAATCAGATTGGCAGTAGACTACCTCCTAGCTGACGAAGGAGGAATTTGTGGGAAGTTTAACACTTCAGAATGCTGCCTGGAGATTGATGATAAAAGTGAAATCATCCGAAACATTTCAAAAGATATCAGAAAATTGGCATATATAGGAACCCAAGAGTGGACACCACTCATAAATTCTAACTGGTGGGATAACTTTTGGTCTATGAAAGGAAATTGGTGGAAAAAAGCAGCATTTATTGCGGTTTGCTCGATTGCTGGACTTATATTCTTACCATGTTTACTTCCGTGTCTAATAAGAATAATTGCCTCTGCCATTCAAGCAGGTACACTAATTCCAGGAAGAACTCAAACATCAGAAATGAAGAAAATGATGGTGATAAAGAGCCAGAAATATGAGAGTGCTAAACAAATGTATACCAGGTACCAAAAAGTAAAGAATTTTTACCCCCAAGAAGAACTAGAAACTGCTAATTGATGCGAACTCTACAAGTTCGATCAAATAAAGAAAGGGGGGAATTTGTTATAAATAAGGGACCAGATTACCAATTTAACAATTATCCATTTATTTTGTACTACATTATAGCCTTGTTTGAATGTAATTTTGTACTACATTATAGCCTTGTTTGAATGTAATTTGTACTACATTGTAGTTGTGCTTGAATGTAATTTTATGCTTTGTTGTAGCTTTGTAAGCTAAGATCTCTCTTGTAGTTTAAGAAAGAAACCCTCACGTCGTTGTGAAGAATCCAGCTTATCAGACCTTGCATTCCAGGGCAAGAATTTACAACCACTCACCCCCCCTTACCCCTTCCGAAGCTGGCCTGCCTGGAGGGAGGGTAGGAGATAAGGAAAAGACAGAAGAAAAAAAAAAAAAGGAAGAAAAGGGGCTGAATATGCAAACTAGAGCTGCAAAGACCCTTGGGAGTAAAAAAA
>JACBWW010002244.1:0-10010 GCA_020086605.1 Lanius collurio | reverse complement strand
TATCTTTCAGTCCTTGAAGCTCCAGATCCAGGCAAGCAGAGTCAAGATGATGGCAGCAACAAAACCCACCCAGTGCCCAAGTTATTCCAGGAAACCCAAACAACAAGCCAACACATGACAGAGAACAGATACAAGCCCTTCTCACCTCTTTCTTCTCCTCTTCTTCTTTCCAGTGCATCGTCTGGGCTTAAAAACCCTCCAGGAGCTGACCTGCTACACCTGAAGGTGTATGGCCAGGTGAAGCTGGTGAGGGTAATCCCAGCCTGGTCTCACTCTGAGGGCTCCAACAGGAATAACTAAAGATGGTTTGGCTGGGGCACACTATCATGATTCAAAACACCTTACAACAGTATACAGCCACGACATCTACATTATTTACATGAAGTGCAACAAGCAACACTTGAGTTATTACAGTCTGAGGTAGGAGTCTGTACCTTCAAGAGCTAGTAGAACTACATGGATCACAGATAAAGCAGTGTGGTACACTCAATTTATATTATGATTTTGCAGATCATCACGTTTTATTCACTTTTGCCCATTACTTTTTTTTCCAACGTTTTTGTTTCTGTATGAAGCCACAGATTGGTTTTTGTTTGGCCTTTTTTTTTCCTCAATATTTCTCTTTTTTCTAATTAGAAAAGCCTTAGAATACCTTAGAAATACCAGATTCCTTTTAATACAGAAATACATAAAACCACAAATACAAAAGACACACAAACCTTAAAATCCTATTTGGTATTCTCAATGTTGTCCTTTCAATTACAGAGTGATACATTCTTCTTAATAGAGAGATATGATTTTTCAAAACCAAATTAAGTAGTATATGGCCTGCATTGGTACATTTAATTGCAGTCATTTGCTTTCATTCATAACGACTACAGAAGTAAAATTTAACTCATGTCAGAAGTCTAGACTTGATATTCAAATTTTGTAATGCCCTGAGCAATATCTTGAAGAACCATGGCACTAAGCATGAGGTATTGTGCAAAGAACACCAGGGGAAGAGCAAAGAATTATGAACTGTAAACTACAGGATCAAATATCCCTCTTTGTCTGCCCTGTGCCTCTTCAATTAGTTGATTAAATAAATCAGTCGAAGATCTTGGATGCTGATGCATATTTTATTCCTGTAGGCAACCTGGCTGTTGGAAATCCCTTTGTCATTCTGCAGTAATTACTTTTTTTTTCAGACCATAGAGATATACTCTTTGGCTGAAAGGGTTGCCAGACTTTAGGCAGTGCTGAGCAACAGCCACTTTACTACTTTAGTTATGTAATGACATGCAATATATGGAGTGTGTCTATAGATATGTGTGCAATATATGTATAAGTATATATAAGGTGGACTCGGCTCTGGAGGTGTTTAAGAAACGACTGGATGGGACACTTAGTGCCATGGTGTATTTGGCGAGGTGGTGTTGGGTCATAGGTTGGACTTGATGGTCACAAGTGTCTTTTCCAACCTGAATAATTCTGTGATATACTTAGGTTCATAGACTTCTTGATGAAGTCAATGATAAGAGTCCAGAGGACATCACAGGATAGTCACTATGTCTGTGTTGTTCAGTACATTTCTGTCTTTTCTTCGTAAACTGTTGTACCTGTGTTCCACAATATAGGCATATTCCATGTCATATATCTATGTCAGAGGAAGTACACTGACTTTGAAACCAACAGTATGAGTCCTAGACCATGATGTCTGTGTGTATCCAGTGACTTATCTATTGTAACTACCACAAGAACACTCAGGCTGCAAATGTATCTTTCTTAAGAATTTGCAGTTTCACAAATACATTGGAGAAAAGCCTAAAATTTGAGCTGAATGGCCATAATTTCATTTATGAGCTTATAGCACATGAAAACAAAAGAGAAATATTTCCTTCTCATTTTAAATAATTTTTTAATTTAGTCTTGTTTTAAGAGATGCAAAGAAGCAAACAGGAGGTTTGCTAGAAATAGAAAGGATGCTTTTCTATATCACCAACATAAATTTTTGTTGCATTTCAAGAACAATTTAAGTATCTTTTTTTTCAAATTGCAAGAAAAGTACTTAACTTATTAAATTGTGTCAAAATGTAACAAGGTTTTCAAGGCTTTTTGAAAGCCATACAAAAAGCAGTTCCCTGGAAATCAAGTATTTTTAATTAAATCACATACAAATTTATTTTAAAACTTGTTCATCTGATGTTTTTTTAAAATGCATGCTTTTAAGGAACATTTTGTATTCTCTAAAAGTACTGAATTTGTAATCACTAGCTGTGTTGATGGTTACTGTGTAGAGAAAATATCACAATACATACAGAGCTCTGTACAGAATCTTGGACCTCTGTGATTACCAGGAGTCTCATGATTTTCATATTTATATACAAAAAATCTCAATAGGTTGTCCTATATCCAAAATGTAAACTACCTCATATCATTTGCTCTGGTGGAGGTTTATCTGCATAATGGAATAATAACCTGAGCTTAGTGATAAACTCAAAACACAAACAAAAACAGCAAAAAACCAACCAACCAACCAACCAAAAAAGTCACTTGCTTCATGAGAGGGCTAAAACTACAGCGATGAAATTACAGTCACCATTCCTTCCAAAACTTCTGCAAATAATGAGTAAATTAAACAAGTGTTTTCTTTTATGGAGGTAAGTGTGCTAGCAGATAATCTTGCCTAAAATTTGTGATTTAATTTTTATTGAGGTACCCTCAAGCTCTGCTATGAAAGACCTTCTCTTTCAATAGCACAAATCTTTATTATTTTCTCACTACGGCTTAGAAATTTCAATTTTTTTGTACCTAAGAGACACACCTGAGTGCTTCTTGAAGATAGCTTTTGATTTTCCTTCTTTTGAGAAAAACAACAAAGTGATGAAATACATAAAAAGAGTATTTTCTTTGTTAATCAGTGTTTTGACAGATTTTCCTTTCACCAACTTTTACTATATTTATACAAGCATATAACAATGGTTATATCGGGTTCCTCTAGCTTTAAATCCTACATCTGACAATAACTGCTTGATATTTAGGAAGGAGCACAAGAATAAGGCAATTTTATAGATTCTGGCAGTCTTTTGTTCAGAGAATTCCTCAACTAGAGATAATGTCCATCACCTTCCTTCAGAAATATTCTAGTAAATTTGAAATGTCACATTAACTATCAGAATCCACAAATTTTGTAGAAAAACTTCTACAATTTAACTTTATATTACATCGTTCATGTAAGAAGCATGACATTGGATTTAAAGCTTCTGTCTGAAATTTCAGCAGTGTGCCCCCTGATCTTCATGCTATGAAAATCAGTAAATAATAGCTTCATCATTGCTTTTGCTGTACCATTGATGAAAGTGTTTGTCTTCAAGATGTTTAACCCTCACTAACATTTCTTTGTACAGAAACAATTCAAGTACTTTGATTTTACTTGTTGCGCTTTTTGGCACTTTTTAAATCCAATCTAACTTGCTTGAGATGGAGCAGCATCAGGAATGCACATCTTATTCAAGAAACAAGACCATACCAGATTAGGACACAGACATAACACTGTTTTATGCTCTATTTTTTGTTCTATTAACGCTTTTGTCAATGTAAAATATTAAGATCATATTTTCATTAAAAGAATTCTCCATATGCTGAAGTGGGAGTTGCTAATTTAATACCCTTGTATCTTTGTAATTATTTAATGCATTCAGGACACGTCACTGTGGGAGGATCATGGGCACTGATTAACTCTTACAGACCTTTGGACATTTGCCTTTGGCAGGTTTCTGTTTGCAGGGAAGGCAAAACGTTTGGAGCAGGCAGGGTGCTAGTGGGCCTTATGATTTTCCTCATGCTCATCCCTACTGTGGGTCATGCACTTGCAGTGGAGATTTTGCAGAGATTTTACCCCAGCCTCCAGGATAGTTTCAGCTGAGTGTGCTTCAATTTAGCACAAAATGGAGAACATAATTAAACTGACTATGTGATCCTGTTAACAGCATTTAACTTTGCACAGTCTACAAACTGGTCTTCCCAGATGGGTAGCAGAAAGACGGAGAACCTGCTTTTCATTACACAGGCTGTTGTCAACAATGGGGTTGGGACTGGGAAAGGAAGGGGAAAGCAGAGTTCCATCTGGGTAAATGCAGCTTGGGACTGTAGAAGCCATGTATTTCTTATAATTACTTCCTCAATATTACTTTTATACTGCTCAGAAAAGCACTAAAGTAGAAAACCTTGAAAAAAAGAGAGATGCCACACTATCTTTTAGAAAGTGATTAATCATGTTAAGTCAGGGAATAACTGAGAGCTGGGACACTGCATCTGATATGGAGAAACAGCAGAGCCTCAGTTCCTTAAATGTGAATGTCCAGTGCTCCCTTAGATGTAGGGCATTCCTACCCGTCTGCCATCTGCCACTCCAGGAGAGTGCGAGTTACCAGTAGTTCCTGCATCCTG
Source organism: Lanius collurio (assembly GCA_020086605.1). Classification (NCBI taxonomy): domain Eukaryota; kingdom Metazoa; phylum Chordata; class Aves; order Passeriformes; family Laniidae; genus Lanius; species Lanius collurio. The sequence continues at coordinate 5,579 of JACBWW010002244.1, read as the reverse complement.
CGTGCCATTGCTGTGAAAGTATTTCAGATACCTTGGTACATCAGAGTTAACCCAATGGCACTGGGCACCTATGTTTAGGCAGCTAACAAGAGTGCAGAGGGCTGGGTGCAGTTTACTATTTTAGACAGCTACATTTATACAACTACCTGTCAAGAAGTTAGTATCTAAACTTCAGATATAATGGACAGCACAAGCCCAGTTAAGTGTGCAGATATAGCCTATGATGATGTGCTGCTTCCAGTAACACTCATGGACATTCTGAGCTTTACTGCAGCGCATGAATAAGACCTTTAATCCCAGGAAAAATGCAGGCAGTATAAATTTGCCCAATATTAAATGTTTAAGAGAGGTGTTGAATCATTAGCATCTCAACCTTTTATCTTGGAGTTTTCCCACTATTTGTGGACCATTACTGCTGAAAGTGATTAAACAGGATTTATATATTTAAGACAGACTTTTTGGTAAACAACCAAACATTTACTGGATGCTGAGAGCAGGTGCCTATTTTCTCACTTCTGCTTGTGGGAAGGAGTATTTGTGATCAGAAACATGCATGTGAGGTTGTTACAATCCAATTGTCCTTTCTCGGTGTGTTTTTCTGGAATGAATTAAAGTGTGTCAGTAATTCTTGAAGTTCATTGTCTGCTGGGATGTTTGATTTATTTCTGCACTATTATGTTACTGTCTTCTGAAGTAGTAAGGGAGGTGGGTGAGTGAATTTTCTATTCTCACTTGCTTTCACACTTCAATCAAACTTTGCAAAGTCCAAGAAACCAGCTTATAGCTTTCAATCATGCTTTGGGTAGGCCCTGGAGCATGATTGGTAAAAGAAAATATTGATGCTGTGTAGTTTGGTGGGTTTTTTTCTCCTTTGGTGGGTATGTAAAAAGATTTGTCTTCCTCAGCGAGTTAATTTTAAAGCCAGACACAGATCTTGTATGAGATGTTATTTTTACTACTTACTTATATTCTTGAAGTAACACTGATGGTTGTCTTAGGAAAAAGAGACAAGAGTTCAGACATGAAACTTTTGATGGTGTATTTTTTTTCCATTTCAGTCATCACATTTAAGATACTCTCATGATATTGCTTATTACTCTTATTCTTAAAATTTTGTATCATATATACCTATGTAATAAGGATCAAATTACTGATTCAAGTGAGCTTGGTTAGGTTGAAATAAATATTCCAGATATTTTGAATTGATTAAAATGAGACAGACACCAGCCACATAAATGTATTAATAATCAATATCAATATTTCTAGGATGGATGAAAATCTTATTAATTTTATATGTTTATACAGCCACATTAAAGATTTTAGAGAATTTAATTTTTACATGTTCCCCAAAAAACCCAAATCTTCTTCTGTTCAGTGAGCAGCAGGCTCAAATCTAAGTAAGAAGACTGTAATTGAAGATACATCCATCATCACATAAACTTGTTTTAAATATGAAATTTTATTTAATTAATAATATAATTTTTAAAAATATTATTCATATTTATAGAGCAGAACCAGATGGGAAAAAACTGAATAGTGTTTCTTGAAGTATTCTTCTAAGAAGACACCCAATTGAGCAGAGAGTAGTTATTTTGTTTTCCCTGTCAGATTTCATTAACACACAATGGCTTAATTTTAAGCAGGGGATTTATTTTCACTTAGTTGGGGATTATTTGCTAAAACATTCCGAGAGCATACATAGCCTATATAGCAGTAAATAATCTAACAGCTCATCTACTTTCAGATCCACCCACACACCTAATATTGCCTTTTTGCTTGTGTATGCAGTTAGCTTTGTTATAAATACTCATACATTCTTCTCTACTAAGGAATAAATTGTTTTCTGAAGACAGCATCTCTGGGTTTTGATTCCTACAAATGTTAGTTCTGAGTGAAAGGATACAAGTAAAAGGGATGTATGAAAAAAATACTGCAGAGAAGATAGGTCCCAGTGAACAGAGAATAAATAAAGTACAAAACTTCCTTAAGGAATGCTAGTTTGCATTTGATAGTTCCCTAAATCACATACTTGAATATATATATATAAAATAATTCTAATTGACACTTCTACAATTCAGACTTTCTCTTCTGAAGCATGGTAAAAAACATAATTTTAAGCAATTTTCAGTGATTTTCTGATTTTTTTATTGGCTGAACAGATTTTTAGTGGGTTTTTCTCCCAACAAATTGACTGCTGGTTCTCATTTTCCCTATTGCTGTTACATTACAAGGAAATATTAAAATATCATGAAGATAGAGACTTTGATAGTTTCCTCAGTTTAGCGTGAAAAATACTTCTTTTTTTTCCTTTGACTTCTGTAGAATTTTGTCTATTTTGTGGTTTTCAAACTTGAAATGATTAGTGCTTTTCTATTCTCTGTGGTAGTGACATTAGCTGGCTGCCAGATCCCAGCCATTCTCTCTCTCCCCCTCCTCAACAAGGCAAGGGGAGAAAATAAAATGAAAAGTCAATCTAAAAGCATGGGCATCACTCACACTGACTACATTCATGGGCAAAACAGACTTCATCCAAGGAAAATGAAGTTAATTTACTTAATTAAAATAGATTTGAAAGCTACATGCTCTAAAATTCACCAATACCATTCAAATAAATAAGTGATGGAGGCAAATAACTGCAGATGTCAATTAAGCAGTGCTATTTGAAGGTTTCACTCTTTCAACTCAAAAAGAGGATATTTTGAAGTGTGCTTTTAATGGCGTTTAAGAGGCAAATTAAATAACAATTTAGAGATTGCACAAAGCTTTTAAGCATAAAATATAGCATTTGATTTTCCTTAAAATCATCTATTATTTATAAGGAGTCTTTACAGGCAAAATTAAAGATAGGTAGCCTATATTTTTAAAGAGAAGCCAGTGCTGCTGCTTTGTCTGTATTCTCTCCTTATCCAGTTGGCAACATGTTTTGAAAAGTATTTTTGGAAACTCCTTTGCCTATCTTTATTTTTAGCCTACTAAGAAGAAAAGTCATGGCTTTTTGGTTTTGGAATCATCACATTGTTGGAAAAGTAACTGTTCTGTCTTATTAACTTCCCTTAAAAGACAACAGGACCAGATTTTCACTTTAAAGATGAGAAAGGACTGACAAGGTCTTCTCAAATGCCTGCACTTGTCTTGGCTCTTGAAAGGTCTGGTTTGTTTACAGGCAGCTACAAAGCCAACCCAAGCCAAAACATATCAGTGAAAATACATCCATTAAGTTAAATGAATTTAAGGAAGAGTTTACATGGCAACTTTTCCTGATTGTGACCCCTCCCATCAAATAAATGATGGGGACAATTTTTTGAGTGTCTATAATGTGCCTTCTCTTCAAAAGTAATGCAATCTGTTGGAAAAAACCCCAGTAGGCTGAAGCTTAATTTATATTATCTTCTTCTTTGACAGCTGATCATTTAATATATATATATATAAAATGTGTATCTTATTTGGCAAGGTACTTACACCTCAAGCCTTCTGGAGAACTGACTTCCAAAGTATTATTAATGGTATTCACTTCTGAGGCAAATATGGAAAAAAAAAAAAAAAAAAAGATTTTCAAGGCATGGTAGAACACCAGCACAAAAAATACCTTTGGAAACAATTGTTAAAATAATAAACATCCAAAGTTTTTAAGTGTGTTCTGGATGTGACCAAAGAAAAGGCTACAGAGAAAGGGATAAAATGTAAATCATTATTTATAATCTTCTTTCTGTGCTCCAAACACAGAATCTTTTTCTTCACCTTGGGTTCCACCTGTATTGTGCTGATTTTATATTTTTCTCTCCAAAGAATATAAATAACTGAACAAGTATATCTTTTGTTGCTGTGGAAGCATCTTAATTGTCTTTAAAGAAGCAAAGCTGTAATTTTTCTTTCGCTCTCTAAAATCATGGGCTCATTCATCTGCCTTTAAGATGAATTATATGATAATGCATTATTAGATGATAATGCCTTGTGTCATTTGAATCAAGTGTTTCCAAACCTTGAATGATTACAAAAGCTTTTTCTCATTTTCTTCTGCTGTTTTCCTCAATGTTTTTGTGCAAATCCAAACCAATTTCCCTTTGTTGAAATATGACTCATCTATACTATGTATTAATAACTAACAATGAGTCAACAGCAACTGATTTTTATCCACGCTGATACTGATTTCCCCATCTAATTCCTTAAAGTCCTTTCTGGTGTAAGGGAGAGCCAGAACTCTACATTACTGATCCTTCTTGGAGTGGGCATGTGTGCATGTCTTCAGCTGTTTTAAATTGAAAAAAAGCCAACAATCAAGCCATAAAACAGAATAAATTTTTTATTGTGATGGTATTGAGGCCCTGGAACAGGTTGCCCAGAGAAGTTATAAAAATGTCTGCAACACAATACTGGAACTTCTTGAAAAAGAGAAGATAAATAGTCCATATTTCTTCTGGTTTGAATAATATTACTTATTTTAGACATCACAATTTGAAGATACAAACTTCATATTCATCTCTACATTTACTTTAAGAGGAGCCTAGGGCACACAGCTCTTTGCATACTGTGGGAACTCAGCACTTCTGTACAATAAATCAGTGTGATTACACAGAAGCTTCTTATTGTTTAAAATATGCATCACCGCTTTGGGCATCATGCAGGAACCCTCACATCTTCTAATTTGTACAATAATAGCTACTTATCACATGTTTTGTGTATTATGCTTACTTATACTATACTTACACATTGTACTACTTTTACATGCTTATGCATAACCTGTACAGGTCACTCACTTATACTTCCTTAACACAGTACTCCTACCTCACACAGTACCTATCCATCTACTAACTTATCCTAATACAACAATACACGTTTTAATAACTTAACACAGTACTTATACATTTACTAACTCATCTATAATACAGCATGTATACATTTTGCAACTGCTGTGCACAACATTACACATTACTTGATTCATCTCTTTACTTTGTCCAAGAGCTCCACACACACTTTTCAGATAATACAATTGGTTTCTAATCCAGTGCAGCACAGCCCTTTTTATCTATTCCTTGCTGTCTTGGTATTTAGCCTTTCAGCTTCTCCTTTCCCAATTCCAATTTAGCACAGTTTATCTTTCAGTATCTTTCAGTCCTTGAAGCTCCAGATCCAGGCAAGCAGAGTCAAGATGATGGCAGCAACAAAACCCACCCAGTGCCCAAGTTATTCCAGGAAACCCAAACAACAAGCCAACACATGACAGAGAACAGATACAAGCCCTTCTCACCTCTTTCTTCTCCTCTTCTTCTTTCCAGTGCATCGTCTGGGCTTAAAAACCCTCCAGGAGCTGACCTGCTACACCTGAAGGTGTATGGCCAGGTGAAGCTGGTGAGGGTAATCCCAGCCTGGTCTCACTCTGAGGGCTCCAACAGGAATAACTAAAGATGGTTTGGCTGGGGCACACTATCATGATTCAAAACACCTTACAACAGTATACAGCCACGACATCTACATTATTTACATGAAGTGCAACAAGCAACACTTGAGTTATTACAGTCTGAGGTAGGAGTCTGTACCTTCAAGAGCTAGTAGAACTACATGGATCACAGATAAAGCAGTGT
>JACBWW010002243.1:0-10012 GCA_020086605.1 Lanius collurio | reverse complement strand
GAGCGCCTGCAGGGAGCGAGGGGGGCACTGCCACGGGGCACAGCCAGAAAGGTACAGCCTGCAGGGAGCGAGGGGGGCACTGCCACGGGGCACAGCCAGAAAGGTACAGCCGATGGGGCACTGCCAGAAGGGCACAGCCTGCAGGGCAGAGCTGGCAGGGCACAGCCAGAAAGGTACAGCCGACAGGGCAGAGCCAGCAGGGCACAGCCAGAAGGGCAGAGCCAGAAAGGCACAGCCGGCAGGGGAGAGCCAGAAGGGCAGAGCCTGCAGGGAGTGAGGTGGGGCAGAGCCTGCAGGGCACAGCCAGAAGGGCACAGCCTCACAGGGAGCGAGGCAGGGCACGGCCAGAAGGGTACGGCCTGCAGGGGATGAGGCAGGGCAGAGCCAGTGGGGCACAGCCTGCAGGGCACAGCCAGAAAGGTACAGCCAGCAGGGCAGAGCCAGAAAGGTACAGCCAGAAGGGCACAGCCTGCAGGGAGTGAGGTGGGGCAGAGCCAGCAGGGCACAGCCAGAAAGGTACAGCTTGCAGGGCAGAGCCAGCAGGGCAGAGCCAGCAGGGCAGAGCCAGAAGGGCACAGCCTCACAGGGAGCGAGGCAGGGCACAGCCCAAAAGGCATGGCCAGAAGGGCACAGCCTGCAGGGAGTGAGGCGGGGCAGAGCCTGCAGGGCACAGCTATTGGGGCACAGCCAGAAGGGCACAGCCTCACAGGGAGCGAGGCAGGGCACAGCCAGAAGGGCACAGCCTCACAGGGAGTGAGGCAGGGCACAGCCTGCAGGGCACAGCTGGCAGGGCCCTCAGTGGGTCTCAGGGGTGCAAATGACACCTGCCTGAGCTGGGGGTGGGACAGAGCTCTGACACAGAGAGCCCCGGCACACCGGAGTGGGAGAGAAATAGGGAGATAAAAAAGGTGTCAAACAAGAGAAATGAGAAGAATGAGTGAGTTTATTAAAGATATTTTAGATGGTGGCTGAGTGTAGAATTTTCCACGTTAATTGGAGTGGAGTTTATAAATTAGCTTTTCTGTTGACTCTGTCAGTGCTCCTGAGGCCGTGCAAGTGTTGTAGCTGTTGAAAGGGGGAGAAGCTGGAAGGATGAGGGGAAATGATACAGTTTTGGAAGCTTAAATCAAACATACTCAGCTGCAGTTTTCTAAGGTACTGCATAGTTTTCCAGTTATAGTTGAACATTGCTTTTCAGTAAGGACTTCCAAATAACTGGACTTCCTATCCCTGGCAGTGTCCAAGGCCAGGCTGGACGGGGCTTGAAGCAGCCTGGGACAGTGGAAGGTGTCCCTGCCCATGGCAGGGGGTGGCACTGGATGGGCTTTGAGGTCCCTCCAACCCAAACAATCCTGGCATTCTGTATTTGAGTGGTTTCCCTGTATGTGCCCATGGAATGTGAGCAGCCACCTCAGGAATTCTTGGCTGCCACATTATTCCAGCCCATGTTGTGTTTCCTGGAACTTTGCTTACAGGTTGTGCTACAACTTTTTAAAAAACAAGGCACAACAAGCAAACAAACAAAATCCACCCAAAAATCCCCACCAAAACCCAAACCCAGCCTCTCCACCCCCTTCAAAGAGCCCAACCCAACAAACCAAACCAGCTCAGGCCAAGCTGCTGTTTCCCTTGCCTGTTTAGGGAGCTGAGCACTATAATTTGCATCCCAAACATAGTTGCAGTTCTTGTGGGTTTGGTTCATTCCCATTTTGAACTTGAGAAAGACTTCCCATCTTCCTTCTTCCCAGCCTCATCACCGAGGGATCCTTCTGTATCTCATGGTTCAGGGATTAAAAACAGGTTTGTCAATTACTCTGATAGAACCTAATTTCCACTGCTTTCCAAATATCTGGCAGTGATGTGGGAGTTGGGCTCTTTTCCCAGGGAACAGGGACAGGAGGAGAGGGAACAGGCTCAGGGTGGACATTGGGAACAATCCCTTCATGGAGAGGGCTCTCCGGCCCTGGCACAGCTGCCCAGGGCAGGGGTGGGTTCCACATCCCTGGAGGGATTTGAAAGCCCAGTGGATGTGGCACTTGGGGACACAGGGCAGTGGTGGCCTTGGCAGTGCTGGGGGAGGGTTGGACTCGATGGGCTCCGAGGGCTTTTCCAGCCTGGACAATTCTGTGTTTCCATTCCCTGATTCTCTCTCCCCTCTGTTTAGGACATGTGGCCATGGCCCAGACAGGTCATTGCTGAGGGGTTTCCCCCTCTCAGACTGGAGCAGGAAGGCAGCAGCAGGGTCAGCTCTGAATCCAACCAGCACCTTTGATGGGTTTGGTGAGCAGGTCCAGGCTGCTGAGCTGTTCCCCCAGGGAAAAGTACAAACCTTCTTCTGCTTTTGAGACAGGCAGGAGGTTGGAGGAGATGCTGAGGCTGCATCGTGAGCCTTGGGAGGAGGTGCTGGGAAAGGGGCTCATCCTGGAGCAAAGGAGGCTCAGGGGGGACCTTGTGGCTCTGCACAAGTCCCTGACAGGAGGGGGCTCAGGGGGGTCGGGCTCTGCTGCCAGGGAACAGGGACAGGAGGAGAGGGAACGGCCTCAGGCTGGGCCAGGGCAGGCTCAGGGTGGGCACCAGCAGGAATTTCTGCCTGGAAAGGGTGCTCAGGCCTTGGCAGGGGCTGCCCAGGGAAGTTTGGAGTGCCCATCCCTGGAGGTGTCCCAGGAAGGGCTGGAGGTGGCACTCAGTGCTCTGGCCTGGGGACAAGGTGGGGATTGGGCACAGCTTGGTCTGGATGCTCTGGGAGGGCTTTTCCAGCCTCAGGGATTCTGGGATCATGGAGAGAGCAGATCCCTCATCCAGGTCTCGTTTCAAGGCAACCTGACAGAGCTCAGCCACTCCTTTTCCTTGTAGAGGGCACAGAGGGTGACACTTAACTCCTCTGAAGTGGTGATTGTGTCTGTCTTGGTCATTCTGACCTCTTTGTCCAGGAATTCTCTATGGCAGTGTTGGGTGCCGTGTCCAGGCACTGGGAATGACCTCTGGAGCTCCCAGCCTGGCATGGGCAGGAATTGTTCCCTGGGAGGGTGGGCAGGCCCTGGCACAGGGTGCCCAGAGCAGCTGTGGCTGCCCCTGGATCCCTGGCAGTGCCCAAGGCCAGGCTGGACATTGGGGCTGGGAGCAGCCTGGGACGGTGGGAGGTGTCCCTGCCATGGCAGGGGTGGCACTGGGTGGGCTCTGAGGTCCCTTCCCACCCAAACCAGTCTGGGATTCCATGAATGAGGATTCCCTAGGGAAAGAGGTGGAAGTCATGGCACTGTTGGGTACTTTGTGGAAAATGAGATGGGATTGGAAATTCGTGTGCCCAAACCCCCCAGCTTTTACATGTCAGAAAAATGCCATTGAGGCTTTTCCTGTAAAAAAACAAAACAATAAAGGCACAGCAGTGCATTGGTTCTGAGTCTGTGGTTTTCTAAAGTAGGAAAACCCAAGGAAATACGATGTATTTTCAGGTAGAGGCCACGTGCTTGTTTTCCTTTTGGGAAAGGAAAGGGCCTTTGGTGGGTGCCAAGGTGTGGGAGGTGCAGCAGGAAGTGGGGAGCCCTGCTGAGGGGCCATTCCTCAGGGACGTGTGCCAGTGCCAAGGCACCACTTGGGGTTCCTGCTGGCATTTGAGGCTGCTGCAGTCTGGGCTGAGGAGGCTGAGCCAGCTGCTTCCTGTACATTTGGATGGAACTGTAGAAGAATTGTTTGGAATTTTGGTCTCTTTTTTTGGTTTTCGACACATAAAACCTATATTTAATGGTTTTTAAACCGTAAGTTGGTGAATTTTAGTAACCAAAGAATAATGTAGTAATTAGTTGAATTATAAATTAAATTTTACCCTGATGCTGAATTAACTTGCTTTTTTTTTTTGCTGCAGTGGGCTGAAATTTGGCATCTTGTAGGACTGTATAGTGAAATAAGCCCCGGGAGCTGCTGAATTGTTCCTGTGTCCCCTTACCTTGGGGTACAAGCTCCTCCCTGGTGCTGTCACTCCTCTAATTTGTTTTCCTAGGAAAGGGAGGCCTCTGTCACCAAACTGTTTTCATTTCCAACTTAATTAGTTCTACATTCTTTACTTCCCTGACAAATCCCATTTGACCTCAAGAGTCAGGGTTCAAAGTTAAATGAATTTTAGCAGGTTTTGTTTAAAACCAACATTCCCCCCCACCCCAAACCCAACATCCCCACAAATCCTGGGAGGTCCTTTCCAACCTGAAGGGTTCTGTGATCCTGCAGGGAAGAGGGGTCGTTAACCTTGGCCCACCAGGGAGAGGAGTGGGATGAGCTTGTTCCTGCTGAGCCCCAAAGTCTTGGCTGCTCCTGGAGAGGCCTGGCTTGCTCTGTGTTTTGCAAACAGAATCCCTTGGAACACAAAAGAGTTCTTTATGGGCTGTTTTTCTACACATATTAATGCAGCTCTGAGCTTTTCAATCTAAAGCAATTGAAGTGTTCAGAATGAATGTTTCCTGGGCTTGCCCCACCTTGGAAGGTGTGAACAGGCCTGAAGTGTGCCCGCTGTGGGATGGGACAGAGGGAGAGGTGTCTGTCTGTGACTTCCCCATCACCAAACAGGATCTGACTCTTTCCAGCAAGGGATACAATCCTGTTGTTCACAGCAAGTTGCTCTTGTAACAGGAATTCTGACACAAACAGTGTTTGCCATTTTTGTCTCCAGAATGATTGAGGAGAGTGGGAAGAGGAGGAGGACCATGGCGGAGAAGAGGCAGCTGTTCATGGAAATGAGTAAGTAGGAAATCTGAAGGCATAATATCATTTATTCTCCACTGAGGGCTCCACTGTGACTGCTGCACCAGAGCATTCCCATCCTGTCCCACAACCCCCTGCAGGGAAAAGCATCCAGGGTGCTGCTGGGGGCTGCTCAGGAGGAGAATGCCCAAGGTGAGTCACAACTGCCTGGGAAGGTCATTCATCTCTAGGTTTTGGGAAGCTCCCTTCTTAGGGATGTTCACATCTCTCATCTGTGACAACACCTGAAGTTTGTGGACAACTCCTAAAACAAGTAATGGCAACAGACAGAGCACCTTTGGCCTTAAGAGAGATAAAAATGGCCCTGCAGTGCTGGTGTGACTCGAGGAGTGCTTTGGGGGTTGATGTGTGCAGTGTTGTCCTCTGGAAAAGAAGTGTTGAGAATTTGTGTTTGCATGGCATCACCTCATCCTGCTTCCTGCAAGGACTTGGGGCTGAAGGGAATTCCAGGACTAGGCCAGCATGTCCTTAATTCCAGTTATAGACTGAGGGAGCTCTGACTGAAAACTGCCTATTTATACTGGTTTGTTTCCAGGGTAGCATTATTCTGGACTCATGGAGTGGTCTGGGTGGGAAAGGACCTCAAAGCCCACCCAGTGCCACCCCTGCCATGGCAGGGACACCTCCCACTGTGCCAGGCTGCTCCCAGCCCCAATGTCCAGCCTGGCCTTGGGCACTGCCAGGGATCCAGGGGCAGCCACAGCTGCTCTGGGCACCCTGTGCCAGGGCCTGCCCACCCTCCCAGGGAACAATTCCTGCCCAAGATCCCATCCAGCCCTGCCCTCTGGCACTGGGAAGCCATTCCCTGGCTCCTGTCCCCCAGCCCTTGTCAATTGTGTCTCTCCATCTTTCCTGTCAGCTCCCCCAGGCACTGGAAGGCTGCAGTTAGATCTCCCCAGAGCCTTCTCCTCTCTGGGCTGAGCAATCCCAATTCTCTCAGGCTCTCCTCCCAGCAGAGCTGCTCCATCCCTCTGATCCCCTTGTGCCTCTTCTGGCCTCTCTCCAGCAGCTCCAGGTCCTGCTGCTGTTGGCCCCAGGGCTGGGGCAGCTCTGCAGGTGGGGTCTCACCTGAGCACAGGGGCAGAATCCCCCCAAGTGTGGGGCTGTGTGTGAGGAGACACTCGTGCCTTTTTCCAAGTGCTCCTCTCAGGAACATCACATGAACTGGGTGTTGCAGAGGGAAGCAAACCCCCAAACCTTTGGTTTGTTGCAGGAGCCCAGAACTTCGATGTGATCCGGCTCTCCACGTACAGAACCGCCTGCAAGCTGCGCTTCGTGCAGAAGAGATGCAACCGTGAGTGTGCTCTGCTGCCAGCACTGCACCCAGCCCCGCTGGGAGCACTGGTCAGCCACTGCCAGCTGTCACTCAAACAGAGGGTTAAGATACAATTAAAGATGGAATTGGAAAGAGGCAGCGATCCCTGCCCAATACTCTGCAATACCTTCACGTTTACTCTTTAATGTTCAGAAAATGTGAAGTCCAAGGGCAGCTGTGGTGTTTTGTTGCACTCAGTGCTGGATGCAGGTGGTGTCAAGCTGTGTGAGGGGCTTTTTCCTCACGGGGAACCCCAGAGCACCCACAGTGAGCACAGGGACAGTCCCTGCCTGGAGCTGTCTGTGTGGGGACACGTGTGCCGTTGGTGACCATGGAGAGCTCTGTCAGTTCAAACCTCGCTGGGCAGTGAAGTTCTCTCCTTCCCTGCCGTGGGCTCTGACCTCAGACAGCTCCCAGGGCAGAGCTGAATCCCAGGTGAGCAGGAGCACTTTGTGCTCTGCCCGTGCTGAGCTGGACACAGCAAAGAGCCCAGCAGGAAAATGTGTGGGAGGAGATCCCTGATCCCAGGGCACAGGAACTGCTGGGTGGGCTGAGGAGGAGGCCAGCAGAAGGGCTCAGGAGGCCAGCAGATGGGCTGGCCAGCAGAAGGGCCCCGGGAGGACACATGTCCCTGCTGTATCACTGGGCTGTGGTGGCTGCACCCCAGGTGCCTGTGCTGGTGGATGGCTCAGTCCTGGGAACAGCATTAGTTCCTGTAGTTCTGGAGTTCCAGGTTCAGGATTAAACTCTGTGTTAGCAGCAGAGAGCAGAAAGGAGGGCTGGTTCCAGACCTCTGCACAGGGCCTGGCTCACTGACACCCCACACGAGCCCTGGGCAGCCTTTGCCACCCCGGGACTGGGCATGGGGCCGTGCAGCTCTGGGCTCTCTTGGGCCACAGACTGCTCTGGGGCAGTGGGGACAGCCTGGCTTTGGTCCTTGTGAGGGTTTCATGTGAGAATACACAACAAGTTCAATGTAGGAAAGGCACAAGGTCACACTGACTGCAGACCCTTCTGTGGGGAGATCCAGGAGCACAGTTCACAGTTTCCCTCCTCTGAGTGCTGGATTGTGCTCAGTTTGGTGGCTGCTGATCCTCAGATGTCTTCTCCACTCCTCTGCAAACCTTAAAGCTTGGAAACATTTCAAAATATTGTTTGATGTGGTTCTGCAGATCACTTACTGTGGTTTGGGAAAGGTTTTCTCCATGTTAACACTCCTTAGAGACAGCAGGGAAATGCAGGGAAACGCTTTGGAGCCCTAGACCTGTGTTTATAAAACATTATGCTCTGGGTTTGGGAACTGGATCAACTGGAAACACTCAGAGTTTAACTTGAACATCAAGTTCCTCCTTCAATACTCTGCAAGTCAGCATGAGGGTGTTCAAGGTTGCTGTAAACAGTTGGTAGTGGATTTGGAGTATCATCAGATCCCAGAGTGGTTTGGTGGGAAGGGACCTCAGAGCCCACCCAGTGCCACCCCTGCTGTGGACAGAACCACCTCCCACTGTCCCAGGCTGCTCCCAGCTCCAATGTCCAGCTGGCCTTGGGCACTGCCAGGGATCCAGGGGCAGCCACAGCTGCTCTGGGCACCCTGTGCCAGGGCCTGCCCACCCTCCCAGGGAGCAATTCTGGCTGATGGCTTTCAGTGCCTCACTCTGCTGAAGCACTGCATGCTCAGGGGGAGGGCTCTGCTCCTTCAGGAGCTGTTTCTGACAGAGACCCAGGTGTTGAAGGATGGACTAAAAGCCACCTGAGGCATCTGGGCCCTGCTCTGTCCCTTTACCAGCTGTGAGCATGAGCTCAGTCTCTCCCTTTGTGCGACTCTTGGTGCCAGAGGAGAGCCAGCGCTGCTCACAGGCAGTGCCAGCACAGGGGGCTTGCAGAACACAAATTAATTCTTTTTCCTTTTGTTTCTAGTTCACCTTGTTGACATCTGGAATATGATTGAAGCCTTCCGGGACAACGGCCTTAACACTTTGGATCACACCATGGAGATCAACGTGTCCCGCCTGGAAACAATCATTTCATCCATCTACTACCAGCTGAACAAACGCCTGCCTTCTACTCACCAGATCAGTGTGGAGCAGTCCATCAGCCTCCTCCTCAACTTCATGCTGGCAGCTTATGACAGGCGAGTACAGCCTCCTGTGTGCGTGCCCTGGCCGCTGTCTGAGCGGGGTGAGAGTGGCCAGCCCTGCCTGGGCTGGGGGTGCAGAGCTGGGGCACGCACCCCACACAGCCCCCCAGGGGCCCTGCAGCAGTGCTGGCTGCCAGACCTGCTGTCTGACAGAGCTGGAGCCTGCTGGGGCTGCTGCTGCTGCTGCCTTGGGAGGCCACCTGCAAACAGAGACAGGAATAAGGGAATTAAGGTAGCTATTTACTTGAAGGGCCTTCAGAGGTACCCCCTGGGGAGCCTGAGGCTGCACTCAAGATGGATCCTGGGTCACAAGTTCTTTACACTTTTATAAGTTAGGTCCATTTGTGTATCAGGTTAATTCTCCAGTTATAACCTCTGTTCATGGTGTAATTCCCCCAAGTTTGCCCCCCTTCAGAGGCTTTTAATTTACACATTTTGGGCCTGGTGTCCTTGAGGTGGATACCTAGAGAGGTTTGTTGTGTCTAACCAGCATGAGAGAACAGCAGCTAACAGGCCACAAGGAACTTCAGAGTTACACACCACGCAGTGCAGGATTTGAAAAATACAGAAGTTAAAACCCGAGGCATCAGTGTGACCCCTGTTCTGAGCTGGGCCTGGGGTGAAACTGTGCTGGGACCTCCTGGGGCCTTAGGAGTGGTTGAAAGGTGAATGTGTTTTGTTGAATCTTACTCAAAAAGACCCTTTTTGAACTCAGCTGTGTCTGGACAGTCGGTTTGCAGGCCCCTCTAACGTGCTGTGACCCCATAAAGCTGATTCTCATTTCCTGGCTGGAAGCAGCTGTGGTTTTTTGCTCAGGGATCTGTCCAGGCATCTCCTTGTGTCCAGTTTTCAGAGTTTCTCTCACAGCCTCTTTCTGCAGGGCCTGCTCTGCTGATGCTGAGTGGCTGTGCCCCTGTGTGTTCTCTGAGCAGCAGCTGCAGGTCCTCTGCTGTGCTTGGCTTTTCTTATTTTGGTCTTGCCTGTCTCCAAATCAGCGTTTTTTCAGTGGGATCTGCAGTCCCCAGCACTGAGTGTGCCAGATGTTGTTGTTTGTGATGTCCAGATTTTGATCCTCTCCCAGTGTGGCACCTTCTTATTGCCACCAAACGGGAGCTGGGTATGTCCCTCAGAAAGTCCAGACTGGAGCACAAATAAAACCAGCACAAAGCTCAGAGCAGGTTCTGTGCCAGCAGAACCCAGGGGAGTTCCATTCAGTTGTGCTTTGGTGTTAGTTGAGACAAGCTGTAAGGCTTGGCTGAGGGTTTGGTTATTCTCAGCTCACACTAAAAAATGCAGGATTTAAACCCAGGAATGGTCACGTCTGGAGCAGCTGCCTTGGAACATGGAGGCTTTAGTTAGAGGTAGGTTTTTGTCCCCCACTTAGGTTTTTGTCCCCCACTTTCCCCCCAGCCCTGCAAGCTCTGCCTTGTCTGGACCCCCAGCAGCACCCGGATCCCAGCACCATCCAGCAGCCTCTCTGTGCCTCCCCCTGCCTGGCACCGGCCCTGAGGGAGGAGCTGGGATGGGGGAGAGCACAGGCAGGGCTGAGGCTCCCTCTCCAGGAGCTCAGCAGCACGGCAGGCAGGGGTTTGGTAAAAATGCACATCCATGCTGCAATTGCTTCCCTGGGCTGCTGGGATGCCCAGAGTTCTCACCGAGGGTGCTGCTGGCACCGTCAGAGCCTTTAACATCCCACGAGGCAGGAACAGCCCCAGAATCCTGGGATGGTTTGGATGGGAAGGGACTGTAACAATTGTCCAGTGCCATGGCAGGGACACCTCCCACCATCCCAGGCTGCTCCCAGCCCC
>JACBWW010002242.1:0-10014 GCA_020086605.1 Lanius collurio | reverse complement strand
TCATGTGCTACGACCGCTACGTGTCCATCTGCAAACCCCTGCACTACGGGACCCTCCTGGGCAGCAGAGCTTGTGCCCACATGGCAGCAGCTGCCTGGGCCAGTGCCTTTCTCA
Source organism: Lanius collurio (assembly GCA_020086605.1). Taxonomy (NCBI): domain Eukaryota; kingdom Metazoa; phylum Chordata; class Aves; order Passeriformes; family Laniidae; genus Lanius; species Lanius collurio. Next base: position 9,900 of record JACBWW010002242.1, on the reverse strand, counting down.
ATGCTCTCATGCACACAGCCAATACATTTTCCCTGCCCCTGTGCCAGGGCAATGCCCTGGGCCAGTTCTTCTGTGAAATGCCACACATCCTCAAACTCTCCTGTGACAAATCCTACCTCAGGGAACTTGGGCTCATTGCAGTTAGTGCCAGTTTATCATTTGGTTGTTTTGTGTTCATTGTTTTCTCCTATGTGCAGATCTTCAGGGCCGTGCTGAGGATCCCCTCTGAGCAGGGACGGCACAAAGCCTTTTCCACGTGCCTCCCTCACCTGGCCGTGGTCTCCCTGTTTATCAGCACTGGCATTTTTGCTTACCTGAAGCCCCCCTCCATCTCGTCCACATCCCTGGATGTGGCCCTGTCAGTTCTGTACTCAGTGGTGCCTCCAGCCCTGAACCCCCTCATCTACAGCCTGAGGAACCAGGAGCTCAAGGATGCCCTGAGGAAACTCTTGGGACTTCTTTGACTACTGGAGAGTCAATAAGGAATATGAAAAACTCAGATGCTCTTTAGATCATATGACTTATTTTTCCGTTGTTCATTCTACAACAAATAGTATTTTCACCTTAACAGTATTTTTGTTATCACTTTCCCTGTGTTATCTGACCCCAGACACATGCTGTACATGTGGATCTAGGCTCTCTGTGTAAATAAACTCATTAACGAGTGCAGCAGAAATTATTTGTCTCTGTTCCCATCTGTCACATCTCCTCTGGAGCTGCAGCCCCAGCACTGGGAGGGCTCAAGGGCTCAGAAGCTCACCTGGCACACAGAGAAACTGTGGGCCTTGGGGTGCCCCTCTCGGCCTCAGTGCCCAGAGCCTTTCTGCTCCTTCCCCCTGGAGCTGCTGCTTCCCTGCAGCCCTGGCCATGGAGAGCAGCACAAGTGCCTGTGTCCGGAGCAGCAGTGCCAGCTCAGGGCCCTGTGGGCAGCAGGGGCTGGGCAGCAGCACAAGCCAGCCTGGCCGGCCAGGACACCTCAGGTGGGGAAAGGGATGTCCAGGGAGAAGAGCAAGGGAGCGTTTCTGTGCCTGCAGGGTGCAATCCAGAGGAAGCTGCTGCTGCAGGCATCGGCTCTGGCCAGGCCCCTCTGTCCCCTGCCCAGGGCTGCTGTGCTGTGCTGGCCTGGGCAGAGGGGCTGGCACTGAGTGGGCAGAGGCAGCCTGTGCTGGGCATCTCCTGGAGCTGGGACCGGGAGTTCTGCGCTGTCACTGAGCTCCATCTCCCCTGCCATGGCGAGCTCCAGCCCTGGGGCTGCTGTGCAGGCTGAGCTCCCTCTGTGCCCCTCGGCAGCTGCTGGGCCCTTCAGAGGGGCTGGGCAGTGGGGGGAGTGCCCCCAGTGCTGGCACATCCCGGGGCTGGCACTGCCATGGGGCTCACCCAGAACGGGCTGCTCTGCTGGGCTGGGCTGGGCTGAGGGCAGGGGAGGTGGGCAGAGCTGGGCAGAGGCTGGGCTGGGCTGGGAAGTGCCCAGGGAGTAAAACCCACCCATATCAGCTGAGCTGTGTGACTCTGCAGGGCCAGGACACGTTCCAGTGGGTGTGTGGTGCTGTGCCAGTGCCCTGGCAGGGATCTCAGACAGGCAGGTGCAGCATTGAGGGGGCTAGTCTGGGCCCTTGGTGGCATGGACAGTCTGAGAAGGTGCCCCAGGGCTTTGATCACCACTCCAGCCTCTTCCATCAGCCACTTTCAGATCTGGCCACTCACCCCAGTTTTTTGGTCTCTCTGTTCTGTGGTCATCTCCTTCCTCCTGCTGAGTTCAGCACCAGTGTAGGGGCAGCGTCAGCCCTGCCCCAGGCTCCCTCCTCACCCAGACCTTGGCAGACCCCAGAGCAGGGCTCTCTGAGAACCCTGGCACGGGATGTGGGTGGTGGGACTGGACACTGAGGTCTGGCATGGACGCTCTGGTGGGGAACATTTGCCCACCCAAAACACACCCCGTGCTGTGCCGTGTCTGGTGAGGGGGTGTGGGGCCTGTGCTGGGCAGGGGGGCTGGGCTGCCTCAGGCACAAATCACAGGCATGAGCCACAACACAGCGACCAGGAGGTGGAAGCCAGGACAGGCTGTGGAGGAGGCATTCAGAAATCTGACCTGAGCGTGTGTTCATGTGTTTAGGAAAGCCAAAGTCTGGCTGGAGCTGATGGAGGCTGCAGGCAACATCCAGAGCAAAGTTAATTCAGTTGCTGTGTTTGCAGTAAATGGCTGCAAAAGGAACATGTCAACCTGCTGCTGAATGGGGGGTGGGAGGAGAATCTGAATCATAGAATGGCTTGGGCTGGAACCCTAAAGATCATCAGGTTCCAATCTCCTGCCATGGGCAGGGACACCTTCCAATGGACCAGATTGCTCTGTCCAGCCTGGCCTTGAACACCTCCAGAGGTGGGGAGTCTGCAGCCTCTCTGGGTAACCTGTGCCAGGACCTCACCACCCTCATGGGGAGCAATTTCTTCCCAATATCCCATCTAAACCTGCCCTCTTTCCCCTCATGGACATTCCCCTTGTTCTGTCACTCCAGACCTTGTCCAAAGTCCCCCTCCAGCTCTCTCAGACCCCCTTTGGGCACTGGAAGGGGCTCTCATGTCTCCTTGGAGCCTTCTCTCCCCCAGGCTGAACAGCTCCAACTCTCCCAGCCTGGCTCCAGAGCAGAGGTGTTCCAGCCACACTGTGGGAATTTGTGTAACCAAGGGTCCATTGTCACACTGTGGGACAGAAGAGACCATTGTGACACTGAGGGGACCCATGGAATCAAGGATCCATCGTGACACTGAAAGTCCTCATGGAATCAAGAGTTCATTGCGACACTCCCAAACCAACAAGACCCTTGTGACACTGCAAAACCTTATGGAAAAATGGGTCCATTGTGACACTTGGGAGCCAAGGAGACCATTGTGACACTGAAATCCCTCATAAAACCATGGAGACCACTATGACACTTGAGGCCCTTGTGAAACCAGGGAGACCATTGTGGAACTGCAGGGCCTCAAGGAATAAGGGAGACCATTCTGATACTTCAGAGCCTTGAGGAACCAAGTAACCTTTGTGACACTGCAGAATCAAGGGGACCATTGTGACACTGTGGGGCCCACAGAACCAAGGGGCCATTTGGACACTGCAGGGCCTCATGGAATCCTGGAGACCATTGTGACACTGCTGGGCCTGATGGAACCAAGAGGCCATTTTGAAACTGTGGGGCTCCAAGGAACCAGGAGGCCATGGTGACACCACAGCTCACTGTGAAACAATGGAATCCATTGTGACGCTGCAGGGCCCCATGGAACCTTAGAATCAATGGTGACACTTGGTGGCCTTGTGCAACACAGGGGCCATTGTGACACTGCAGGGCTTTGTGTAACCAAGGGTATTGTGGCACTGTTGGGCCCCATGGAACCAAGACCACTGGGACAATACAGGGCCTTGTGGAACCAAGGGGCCATTGTGTCACTTTGGGGCCACATCAAAAAGTTGTCTTGGTTTGAAAGACAGGCGTCTGCCAAGGAAGGCAAGAAAAAATATGACCCCCTTCCATCTGAATTATGCTTTGTGTCCTGGCTCTCAGACTTGTAGGCTACCCTGGTAAAACCTAGTGAAATCCTAAATGTTAAGATGATGAACAATTTTATTTCTTTAAATGTAACAACTACTCCCTAACTCCCTGCCATCCTTAACAATTTTCTTTCAAGAATACTGTAGAAGACAGGGAAGGCACCAAGGCATCAGGCTGGGCCCTCTGCCCAGGAAGGCTGTAGTAAAAAGACCTAGCCCTGTGCCCTGTGCCATCCTCTCCTGGATGCTGGGGTTTAGCTTTCTGCACTTCTAATTTTGCGCCTTTGCCTGTGATTTTAGGGTCATCTTTCCCAACTTAAAGCAGTAGGCAAGAAGGAAAAACACTAAAAACACAGCCATGACATCATAACACATTTTCCAGCAAATTCCTTGCTGATAATTCTACCAAATTTATCTTGTTTGACAAATCCAAAACCACAGCAGGACAAACTTCGAAATTTAGGGGCTTTCAGGCAAAGATATGAGAAAAGGAATAACAGTTCTTTACTAGTGTGTGTAACAAGACAAACAAACAGCACCACGGGCAGCAACAACCAACAGAACCAGAACCCAGGGCCGGCCTCTCCTGGCCGCGGGCACTTTCCCCTTCGGTGCAGTTCCGCTCGCAGCCGCAGGGGGCGCTGTGATGCGAGCTCAGCCGTGCCTCCCTCACGTGTTCTGAAACTTTTAGATCAGAACTCAGAACTCAGAACATTAAATCCTACAGTCAAGAATTCAACTGTACTTGCATTAAGCAAGCGGTGATTTCAATGATAATGTAGGCTTTTAGTTGGCAATGACATTGTTGTAGCATAAGTTTGTACTATCACAACAGCGTTGGCTTCAGACCCTCTGTAACTTCAGCTCCAGAATCCCAGCGGTCGACCTCGAGTTTCCCCAGGCACCTTCTGCCAAAGGCTCCAGGACAGACCCTCGTTCCTGGCTGCAGAGTAGAGCACATTCTTCACCTCAGGCCTGTCCTGACTGGGCCAAGGGCCACCGCGTGAGCGATTTCCTGCTTGATCTGGGCGAAGGCTTGTTGCTGTTCTGGGCCCCAGTGGAAATCGTTCTTCTTGCGGGTGACCAGGTACAGAGGGCTCACGATCTGGCTGTATTCAGGGATGTGCATTCTCCAGAAACCTATGGTGCCTAGGAAAGCTTGTGTTTCCTTTTTGTCGGTTGGTGAGGACATCATGATGATCTTACTGATAACCTTGGTGGGAATCCAACGCCGTCCATCTAGCCACTTTACCCCCAGGAACTGGATGTCTCGGGCAGGTCCCTTGACTTTGCTCTTCTTGATGGCAAAGCTGGCCTCCAGGAGAATCTGGATGATCTTTTCTCCTTTCCCAAATACTTCCACTGCTGTGTTCCCCCACACAATGATGTCATCGATGTACTGCAGGTGCTCTGGGGCCTCACCCTTTTCCAGTGCAGCTTGGATCAGTCCATGGCAGATGGTGGGACTGTGCTTCCACCCCTGGGGCAGTCGGTTCCAGGTGTACTGCACCCCCCTCCAGGTGAAGGCAAACTGAGGCCTGCACTCTGGTGCCAAAGGAATGGAGAAAAATGCATTTGCAATGTCAATGGTGGCGTACCACTTTGCTGCTTTGGACTCCAGCTCGTACTGGAGCTCCAACATGTCCGGCACAGCAGCGCTCAGTGGTGGAGTCACTTCATTCAATGCACGATAGTCCACGGTCAGTCTCCATTCCCCGTCAGACTTGTGCACAGGCCAGATGGGGCTGTTGAAGGGTGAGTGGGTCTTGCTCACCACCCCTTGGCTCTCCAGCTCACGGATCATCTTGTGGATGGGGATCACAGCATCTCGATTTGTCCGGTACTGCCGGCGATGCACTATCGAGGTGGCAATTGGCACTTGTTGCTGTTCCACTCTCAGGAGTCCAACTGCAGAAGGACTCTCTGATAGTCCAGCCAGAGTGTTCAATTGCCCAATGCCCTCTGCCTCCACAGCAGCAATCCCAAATGCCCATCTGAGTCCTTTTGGATCTCTGTAATAGCCATTCCGGAGGAAGTCTATGCCCAAAATGCACGGGGCCTCTGGGCCAGTCACAATTGGATGTTTCTGCCACTCCTTCCCAGTCAGGCTCACCTCGGCTTCTAACAGGGTCAGCTGCTGTGATCCCCCTGTCACCCCAGCAATAGACACAGGTTCTGCCCTCACATGTCTCAATGGCATTAGAGTACATTGTGCACCACTATCAACCAACGCTTCATATTTCTGTGGCTCTGATGTGCCAGGCCATCGGATCCACACCGTCCAAAAAACACGGTTCTCCCATGCCTCTTCCTGGCCAGAGGCAGGGCCCCTCTAGCCTTGGTTATCATTCTGTCCCTGGGCATACATGGTGGAGGTGCCTTCAAGGGGGTCTGACATGTCATCATCTCTCCTGTAATACCTGGCAGTCTGGTCACGGGAGGCTGAGGCTACTTTCACCTTAGCAGAGGCCCCTTGATTAGTGCCTCCCCCCTTGAGTTCACGCACCCGTGCTGCCAAGACAGACGTGGGTTTCCCATCCCACCTTCTCATGTCTTCCCCATGGTTGCGGAGAAGAGACCACAGCTCAACTCGGGGGGTGGTGTACCCTCTCTCTCTAGCTGGGGGATGTCGGGCTCTGACTTGGGGACCTGTGATTCGCACTGGTGCCACACTGATCTTCCTTATCTCCTCTCTCATCTCTTCCCTCATCTCTTTCATCTCCTCTTTGAGGTCCTTAACCACAGCAGACACATGGGCTTTCAGCGGGCCATTGACCATACTATCATAATTCCTCAGCTTGTTGGCAACAGAGCCCACTGTTTCTCAGTTGTCATCAGCATTGATCGTTGCAATGAAGGTGGTGTATTGCTGTGGCCCTAGCTTAGCCAAGTTCCACAGCATCTGCCCTGTGCACTTGACTCTGTCGGGGTCATTATCATGCTGTCCATCCCTCCCAAAGAGTACCTCTAATACTGCCACCTCTCTTAGATGCTGGATCCCTTCTTCGAGTGTCTTCCACTGCATCTTATGATGGTACTCTTGCATTCTGTCTTTGTGAATGAACCTTTCTCTCACACTCATTAAAAGCCGCTCCCAGAGAGAAATGGGCCCTGGCTCCCTCACAAATATCCGGTCCACACCCGAGTCTTGGGCCAAGGAACCCAAATGCGTTGCCTCCCCACTGTCCAGTTGCACACCTGTGCCCATAAGGTCGCAAACCCGAAGCAGCCAGGTTGTATAAGGCTCACATCCCCTCCGCACAATGTCTTTTCGCATGTTATGGAGACTGTCGTACGACAGGGACTCGGTGATGATTTCAGGTTCAGGCTCTCCTGCTGGTTGTGAGGGCCCTGGTTCCCCATCATCATTAGCTGGTCTTACTGATTTGGTTTTATATTTCCTCCTCTGCACAGGGGCAACTGCTGCTGGCTGTGGCTGCCCTTCTGGCTGCCCTTCTGGTCCAGCTGGAACCTGGACAGTTGTAACATCCGTGGGTTCCTCTGCTGCACCCTCGGACTCACCCCCTTTGGGGCAGGGAGAGGGTTTTTCACTAGCTGGGGAGGTGTATTCCCTCAGCACCTGGCCTATCTCCTGCCGCATCTGGCTCATCTCCTGACACATTTTCTTGCGCACCTGGCCCATCTCCTGACACATGTCCTGACACAGCTCCTGACACAGCTCCTGCATTCCCTTCACCAATACGCCCACCAACTTCGGGTGGTCCATTTCTGAGGTGGGCTGTTGGGCAGTATCAGGCTGTGGGACAGGATCTCTAGTCTCTGGGGCTGTGTTGGACTCTGGGGCAGCATCAGGCTCTGTGGCACAATCTTTAGTCTCTGGGGCCATATCAGGTTCTGAGGCATCATTTTTAGGCTCCGGGGCAGGTGCCTGGGTAGTTATCCAAGCCAATTTTACTTTATCTTTGAGTGCTAAATAGAGTAGAGCTACCAATAGCACTAGATACAGTAAACCTATGAACAACACTTGGCTAGTACCTAGGGGAAATCTAAACCCTTCGAAAATTAGTGGGGTAGGCCTGAAGAACTGGTTGAGGGGTTGGGAGAAAGCTTCCCCTGGTGTCATTTCCTCACAAAATGTACCATTTTTAACATAACCCCAAAAACATTCACTTAGTGTATGATAGCCCTTTATCCATGTGCCCACATTCCAGAGGAAGTTAAAAATCCAGGAATTCCTCACTTTATCGACTCACAGCACTAAGTGGATAACAGTAATGGTAGCCTTAGTCCAAGGACCCATGTTTAGGTATGGAGCTGCAAAGGGGAAGAAGATGGCCACGACCACATGACACCCGAACCAGGGCAAACCAGACCACATAGTGCTGCCTAACAAGGTTCTTATATCCAGCACACAACATTGGGTTACCCAGGAACTGTTATTCCTTTTCTTAATGCCCTCGAGCCCCACCGTTGGGCGCCAAGAACTGTCTCGGTTTGAAAAGACAGATGTCTGCTAAGGAAGACAGGAGCCTCCCTTGAGGTGAAGGATGCAACCCCCTTCTCTCTGAATTATTATAATTTTGAAATTAAGGGGCTTTCAGGCAAAGATATAAGGAATAGGAATAACAGTTCTTTACTAAAATACAGATGTATAAACAGGCAAACAAACAACAATAACTATAGTGGTGACAACAAACAGAAGCACAAACCCAGTGCAGCCTCTCTCGGCTGTCAGGCCCTTTCCCCTTTGGTGCAGTTCCAGTCACAGCCAGCAGGGGCGCTGGCGGCTCCCGGTGAGCAGGGCAGGTGCGATGGTTCCCCCGCGGCTGCAGGGGGCGCTCCGGAGCGAGCTCGGGGAGCACGCAGTAATGGCGGATTAGATCTCAGGAAAAAGGGATGGATGAAAGGCTTCACAAACCTCCCTGGGCAGCTGATCCTTTGGTCTGTCTGGGCTCTCCTGGCCAGGCAGGCTGGGGCCACAGTAGGAGCACAAATTCTGGGTGGCAGGCGAGATGTATGGAGCTGCGGAGCTGTGGTAGGAATCCCCGGAGGTCTCGGCAGGCGGGGATGGGCAGGGCTGCAGAGCAGCGAAGGCTGAGGCAGCAGGGTCTGCAGTCCAGCTCCCAGCGAGGCAGGGAAGGCCAGGCTCTGGATCCCGGGGTTCTTCCAGCAGAGAGGAAAGACGGCAGGAAAACCCGCAGTGCTGCCGAGAGAGTCTCTCCCGTCTCCCCACCAAGTCCCGAGAGTTCAGCACACGCCCAGGTGAGGACAGTTGCCCCAGATGGGCCCCTCCCCTCTGTGGCCAGTTCCTTTGTCTCCCCCGAGTACCCAGTCATTTGTTGACATGGTAACATAGTATGGGAGAAAATTCCTCGAAAGGAAAAAAAACCCCAAAAACTCCCAAACCCCAACATATTTAAATTATACCACTGGGCCTTTTGCTGACAAAAAATTTGGTCTTGATGTTTCAGGCACAGGGATTTATGCCAATGCCTCTGCCTGGTGCAATCATACCTTGTCTCAGCCAATCATACCTGGAATTGTCCCTATTGGCTTGATGGACAATGTGTTTTTGATATGTGGAAACAGAGCTTGGAAGGGAATACCAGGAAGGTCCGTAGGAGGCCCTTGCACCTTTGGGCGATTAACCACGTTTCACTCTTTCCGGAACAACTTGCCATCACTGCCCAGCTTAGTAAGAGCAAAGCGCAGCACACACACATAACAGCCCTGACTGTGATGATAATGTGGAGTCTTGGAACCTTGGAGCCTGAGTGTTTGCCTCAATTATCCCAGCTATAGGCATGGCACATGCACTGAAAACTTTAAATAACCTTGGCTGCTGGCTTGCAAAGTAAACTAACGCTACTAGCTCTGTTTAACAGGCTTGCTAACAGATGTAGAGAGTGTAAGACATGCGACGCTTCAAAACAGAGCTGCGATTGACTTTTTGCTTTTAGCACATGGACACGGTTGCGAAGATTTCGAAGGCTTATGTTGTATGAACCTTTCTGACAACTCTTTGTCCATTCATGCTAACATACAAGCTCTTCGAGACAGTGTGACCAAATTAAGGATAGTAGATGACAGGGATTGGCTTGGGCACTTGCTTAACGGATAGGGGCTCACTGGCTGGCTTAAACACGTAGCTAAGACAGGAATTTATATTTTAGCCATGTTATTGCTTATGATGATTTGTTTGCCATGTATTTTGCAATGTGTGCAGAGACTGACTGATAAGACTACCAAGAAAATCCTTTTGGTAGAACAGAAAGGGGGAGATGTGGGCCTGCAGGGCATAGAGAGCCATACTGCTAGTACTGCTCAGCTCATGACAGGAGTGGATTCGCTAGGCCTCAAGCCTTGGCAAAGAGAAGCGGGATTTTGAGAAAAATGCT
>JACBWW010002241.1:0-10015 GCA_020086605.1 Lanius collurio | reverse complement strand
TTAGCATCTTCATTCTTGAAATTATGTTTCACAAATATTTAATGGGATTTTGAATGTCAAAGGGTTGAGTTAACCTATTTCTGGTTAATATTGTACCACTTCTCAACATATATCTCTTCCTTAGCTGGCCTGGTTATCTGTAAACTGTAATAACTAATTTTCTTGATCTTCTGCTCTTAATTTTTGCCCTTAATTTCTTCATGTCATAACAATGTCTTTCCTTCCACCTGAAAGGAGAGAAAAGTGGAGAAATGAAAGCCAGCAATAATTCTGCCTTTGACTGCTGTGGCTATATTTGTAATTATTACTTCAGCACCCATTCTGAATGAGAATGCTGATGAAGAATTATATTGTTTACCTGTTTTGGGATTACACTCTGCTATCAATAAAAGAAACATTTAATGCAGATCATGGGACATTTGGAAGACATAAATGCAAATTTGGAAACAGAAAAACTCACTAGATAATTATTAGGATTCCCTTCTCTTTCCTCCTTGAACAAAAATATAAATTAAAAATATATGCAACCCTGATACAGCAGTGCAACTTAATAACTAAAGCCTTTTGAAATCTACTAATAGTCAGTGGATACAACAGTCTGACTGCAGAAATAGGTTGACAATTAGTAAGGGGTTCTACTACAAAAGCAGACATCAGCTTCTTCATGGACAATGAGATAGACAATAATTTGTTAAAACCTCATCACTGCAAATTAAAACCTGATGTACCTCGAAAACATAGAAGTGTAAGGTTTGTAACGGTAAGATTAATGAGGTAAAATTATTGACAACATAGGTGAAAATTAAATTACAGAACATAATTTTCTGTATTGCTTAGGAACTCTCAACCTGGAGGTTTTGTTTAGCAGATGTCTGTTTTGAACAGAAAATAAAACAAACAAACAGAAACCTCAAAGTCACTTAAAAACTACCTTATAAAAAGAAGTAATTGAGGAAATGCATGTTATGGTTGGGTCCTCATTGTTCATAGATACTGAAGTTACATAAACTCACAGAATCACAGAATGGCCTGGATTGTAAACTCTCCCTCCATGGGTAGGGACACCTTTCACTAGAGTGCGTTGGTCAAAACCCATCCAACCTGGTCTTGAAGATTTCCAGGGTATCTACACATATCTAAACAGCATCTTATTTTTCAGACAAAACCAATGTGAATTTCTAAAGGGGAAATATTATTTCTTGTCATCCCTTGTCATTTCTTGTCAGTGCAATGAGATTATGAGCAAAACCTGTTGATGATGTCTTCCTGAAATTGCCTCCTTTTTTTTTGTTTTGGCACAAGTAGCTTTATATTGAACTTGTTTCTATGTACTGCAACATCACCTTCACATCCAATTTCCCTGTTTTCCTCAATTTTTGTGTATAGTATTGATCTGAATACATAATATCTTCTTTTGCCCATGAAACAGTTGTTCACACTTCATTTATGAGAGGCTTCTACAGTTTTTTATTTTCTGAAGAAGCTGAAATGTTTATTTGTTATTGAACTCTTAATTTTTTGCTGAATAATTCATATTACCTCTATCCCAAAACTGCATATATGGGGGCTTTAGAGTTCTACAAATAGTTTTGATTGTTCATTTCCACCATAGTTAGAATATATCAAATGAAATTACTATCCTCCATTTTATTATCTTCACACAAAACTTTATGTCTCTGACTTGAAATAATACTCAGATTTGTTGGGGTTTGGGGGTTTTGGTTGCTTAATTGGTGGAAATTTTTTAGATTGGGTTATGTTGAGGTTTTTTTTTTTGGTTTATTGGTTGTTTCTACAGCATAGCCTGCATTTAAAATTCTACAAAATTTTTATGCAGAAGTGTTTGAGAAAACTTCATAGTTCTAACTAATCTTCTTGCTGATAATTTTTGTAATATATTAACTGTATCAGGGATCATGAAAGATAATTTGGGCTGTCCAAAACATGGGAAAACCAAGCTTTTCTGATTGCAGTAGAGCTTCTATAGGCTTACACCAACAGAAGATTGGTTAGGGAGGTGATATTTTTGATTGAAAACTTGCCTTGGACGAGACTTTATGTCTGCATCCTTTACTTTTTATGCATCCATATTACTGTGTGCTGTGTTCTTTTATTTTGTTTAGGTCTTCTTATATCCACTCCTGTAGGATTGGTAGTATTCAAGGTCTCTGCAATATCACATGCACACAATACAATCTCTTACTCATGAAATTTAGCAGAGAATAAAAATTTAACTGGAAATATGATTTAAAAAAGTAATTAATTTGTTTTCTTTCCTTTGTAGAATGTATTTCCTCTGTTAATATGTTATTTCTTTAGTCTTGTACGTAAAACACAGTGTGAGAAGAACTGTTCTTGTATATAACCCTTGGAAAAAATTTGGTTTTTCTTTTCATTTATTCTACATAGTTTCATGAGTACCAATGAGAGAATATGCAAAAAGGAACAAACTGTATGCCATGACTTGGTGAATTGTTCAGGGTTAACTTGGATGTCTAACTTGATAACTGCACATTTGATCCAGGAATGATTAAGAGGTAAATCTTCAAAGAAACATTTTCACAGTGACTTCTCAGAGCAAAATACATTTTAAGGAATGCAATCCAACTCTGGTTTTGAAAGAGCATTGCTTGTAAACTTGCCTATCAGAGCAGAAAACTGTAATATTTATCCTTTAGTATTCTGCCTGACTGCACCAGCAGCTTACATTATTTGTGTCTTTCACATAACCATTGTAAAATACAAACTAGATGAAAAATCTAAACTGATCCCTATATTAGACATGGAACTGGTAACAACATAGGTACAGACATTTCCTACTCTCGAGCTATTTTCAGATGGTTATTATTTTGTAAAACCCTAGTCTCCTCTGAGGGCTTGGCCATACTGGTTGCATAGGTTAGGAGGAATATCTCTGTAGTAATTTTTCTATTATACTCCATACTCAATCCCAGGAATTGTTTCTGATGCCTGTATGCTATACTGAAACCTAAATAAATACAAGTCATATTTGATGTTTATGGTTAAACAACTCACTGCAGGTCATAGCCTGTGGAACTTGCTTGCAGTTTTCATAATTGAATTTTCACTCTTAGGACCTTGAAAATGTTTTGACTTGTTTTTTTTTTTTGTTTTGTTTTGTTTTGTTTGTGTTTTTGTTTTTGTTTGTTTGTGTTTTTGTTTGTTTGTTTGTTTTATGATTTGAGAAATATTAGAATCTACAATTTTAATTGAGAATCTACAAAAGATTTTCTCTGCTTTTCGTACTGTCATGCTGGCAAGGAAGCTGGGTGTGCATAGGAGGAGACACAGCCAGGACAGGTGACTCCAACAGACCAAAGGGATATTCCATTCCATATGATGTCATGCTCAGTATATGAAGTGGGGGGAAGGAGGAAACATTTGAAGTGACAGTGTTTGTCTTCCCAAGTCAGCTTTTACACACACTGGGGCCCTGCTTTCCTGGAGATGGCCAAACACCTGCCTGTCCATGGAAAACAGTGAAGTAATTCCTTGTTTTGATTTGTTTGTGTGCACAGCTTTTGCTTTCTCTATTGAAATGTTTTTATCTCAACACACAAGTTTTCTAGGTTTTACCCTTCCAATTCTCTCTCTGATCTTCCAGATGGGGGAGTGAACGAGCAGCTGGGTGAGGTTCAGTTGTGACTGGGGTTAAACCACAACATTTGGTTTGGTTGGTTTGGGGCCTTGTCAAAGTCTTAGGTTTGTGAGTTTGAATGGGATGCCATTGCTGCTCATAAAAGAATGTCTTATTTTTTTAGTTGTAATTCATTTTGTATGTGTTCTCTGAGCTCTTTGACTTCTGCAAACAGGACAAAGCCACACCATTAAACTGAGTATCCATAAGGTATTTCCTATTCCAACTTTAACTTTGACATACTGATAAATAATACCTTGCAAACAGAATGTGTGTATGGTTAGAATATGCCCACTGGCTACAGGAATTTCCAGTGTAAGGCAGAATTTAAATCAGAAATCTTACCTCTAAAATTTCCACACTCTTCCAGTACCTCAGAGATGGGAAGTACCTGAAGTTTAAGAAAATAGCAGCAGGGATATTTTTGGAAAAACAATACCATTACTACTAATTCTCCCACTGCTACACTACTACTTCTACCATAATTTTCTGTTCCTTGACCTCTAAACTTTGTATCTTCTCTGTTGATCTGAGTTTTTACTGTAGGAAAAGGACCATATAAGTAATTACACTTATTAATCAGAATGTAGACTATGGCATAAACAGAAGATATAATTCTGTCTGGACATATTTACAATGCTAATGCACTATAAAGAGGCTGTAATATTACTGTAAACCACTTTTTATTTTGTACCTCAAGTCACCTTTGCAAATGGCAGAGTTCCTGTCAACCATACATACATTTTTTTTGTCACGGTCTTTTGAATAAATGAGTCATCACTGAACAGAATGTTTGATTGCTTCCTTCTCTTTATTTTAAGCTCTGAAAACTCCCCAGACTCACAAAACTAACCAGCTTAAAATAATGAATAATGAAGCCACGTGCATTTGCTCCCAATCTACAGTTGCTTGGTTTTCTTCCTAGAAAATCAGAAAATAATTAGGAGACTACACAAATGGCTGGATATTTATATGAAATCCACATACATTCTCAGCAAATTCACAGTAACAAAATAATGACTTACTGTCATGCACAAGGAAAAAAGTTCACGTGGAAGACTGCTTTGCAGGGCCTCTATAATAAATTATTATTATTTTTTGGCTAATATATGTCTAATCATTCTCTTCAGAATTGTCACAGCTTGAGCTAAAATAATCACTAGATAAGGAAAAAAACTCATTTATTCTGATAAATGCATGTTACAACAACTTCAATCCTGTGGTTTTGATGTGACTCAGAATAAAACATCTGCAATAAACAAATACATTAGGGATGATAAAAACTAGTAGAAGTACACTTTTTTTCAGCTGTGAATCGATTTAGATTGTATGAAGAAAAATATTCACTGGGTTTCCTGAAAATAGAGCAATCTCCTCTTGTGGAAGCTTAATTCAGGGTTTAGAAATATTAAGAACTTCTGGTGGGGCTAAAAAACTTAGCTATGCAAAGGAATAAGCAAGAACTCACTGGAGTTTTGGCAAAAAGAGTTATTATTTATGGATGACTTAGAAACTCAGAGCAGAACAGACAGAACATTTAGAGGAAGGTGGATAGCATGGTGAGAAGTGAAATAAAATAGTGAAATATGTTTTCCAGGTGGGCAAGTAGAAGTGGACAATACTGTATTCACAGGGTTGCTTTAAATTGTGTGTGTTAGTAGATACAATAGATTCTTTTCAGAATTATGGCTATGCCTATAATGTCTCATATTCACTGTGAGAAAGAGCAGAGTCTCACTGAAAATTTAAGGCTTAAAACCTCTTAAAATCTGATGTTGAAAGCCAGTATTTAAATTTGATGGCCCTAATTTTCCCTTTATTTACACCATTTTTATTATTATCTAACTCCATTCACTTCAATAAAGCTGTTGTGTCTGATTTACAGGGTCTTTGTGAGAAATGCTGTCAATGAGTCTTGTATAATCTGTTCCTAAAAATTCCCACTATCAAACAACTTTTCTGACAACACAGTCTTTAGGTTAAATGCCTGACTGCCCAAAAGTGCATCATAAAAGCCAAATTCCGTCCTTAGGTGTACTCCAAAGAAACAAAACATTGGTCTGTAATACACAACCAAAAACATGGAAGAGGACCATGACTCATTCATCTGTATGCCTTCAAATCAATCACACATTTTAAACAGGGATTTAACTGAACTTACAAACAAATGAAAATTTTGTTTTATTTTGCAAAACCATCCCAGTAAATAATCAGTGTCATTAACTTTCTCCAAGTGATGTCCTTATCATGCTGGGCAACTGGTTAAATCTGTAAGGCTGACATGAATTTACAGAAAATGGGCTGAGTATGAACATCCTCGAAAATATCAGTACGAGTTTCCATAATAAAAAGAAAAGGTATGGAACAAGAACATTTATTAATAAATATAATTTTGATAATGTGTTCCATCTCCATACTAAAAGCTGTGTGTCTGCACTCCTCTGTGGCAAATATAATTCTAATGCTGATTCTGGAAGGACAGATTAATATATCTGTGAAATATGAAATGAAATTTAATGACGTTACAAAACTGCAGGCAGGCAGAACAACACATGCACCAGAGCAAAGGCCTTTAGCAATGAACAACTCCCCTCAATCAAACAGTGGTGGTCCAGAAACACTCAAGAGACTTCTGACAGGTCATGTAATGAGCCTCAGTCAGTTGCCACGAAAAAGAAGACACTGCAGCAGGGGTTTACCACAGAGAATTGCATTCATGTCCCAGTCTACCTCTCTGAATCCCACTGGTTTGGCTGTGCCAGGAACTGTGCCATGACCCTGGGACAACACTTGACCAAAATTTGTTGTTGGTAGTTTGCAGACTACGCTGGCAGTCTGTGCCTAGCTTGCAGGATCGGGGAGTGAGAGAGGAACAGCAGAACTAACCTGAAAATGCCTGGTGTAAAGCAGCGGAGCAGCACAGAGAAACAGTCTGTTCCATGGTTCTTCTGAATGATGCCCCAGTCTAGACAAGGCTGCCCTCTGCCAAGCCCTACTTTCTGACTGTAGTCTGGGAGGCAGAACATGGAAAGCTTCCTTCACTTCAGTGGAGATGTGTTTTCCAGAATCACTCTTACTGTTACCTCTGCTATTCTTCTGGTTTAAAGATGCATAGTAAATGTATTTTCTGTGGTGGGTTTTTTTTTGGTTTTAATTTATCCCCCAAGTGTTTACATGCATTAAGAAAACTTAGTAGCTAACTGAAGACTATATTCTTAAATTGACAATTTGTCATAAGTGAGCATTTATTAGCCTGAAAGTGTGATGCAGTCCTAGAGTGCTCAGATTAGTTAGGCTTCATCAGGAATGAAAAGTACTTATGTGGTACACTAACATAAAAATATCCATTTAAGCTGCTGAACATACATTAAAAATTGACATATCTTGCTCTTGTGCTATATTGTCAGTATTCAAAATAAGTATACACATATAAAAATAAACTCCTTGCCTGACACAGTAGGGTTTCTAGAACAACACCAGGTGAGATTTTATCATAAGTTGTGACAATTTTTATATTGCATATTACCTGTCAAGCCTTATTTACTTGTTCTTCATATGTAGATCTGATGCATGGCTAAAATCGCATAGCAGAAAGAGTAATATTAAGTAAAAATTTTGAGTTGTGAGTATGAGTACGAGAAGGTGATGATTTGCCAGATACCTTTGATACATTCTTGGTGGGGAGTTTTTGTTTGATTGGATGGTTTACTTGGAGGGATTTTGTTTTTACAAGCTTGTTTGTTTTTTTTTTTTTTTTCTGCTGGGTTGTTTTTTTTGAGTAGGGGGTTGGGTTTTATTTTGTTTGCTTTGTTTTGTGTTTTGTTTGGTTGGTTTGGTTGTTGTTTTTTAAATTTTCAAGATTAAATGCTGTTTTCTTGAGTGTAAGAACAAACAAATTACCAAAGAAAGTGTCTTATCTCATGACACTCAAACCTAAAGCTCTTATTTTGACTTTAGCATTTTCTCAGAGCCAGGTCCTTTGTGCTTCTATTGCTGAGCTTGATACTTCTTTGGAAATTTCTCTCTCCAGATCTGTAGTTTTAGATTATATTTCTTGCTATATTGGTTTTTTCAATTTATGTTTCAGGACTTCAGGAACATTAGTTTCATGCACTTGCTCATTCAAACTGGATTTATCTTCCTTGAATATGTTCACTCTCCCCTTAAATATCTCAAAATAGAAATTTTTAACATCCTGTAGCATCTTAAAATGCAAGAGATCTGAAAGATTAAACTTATGGAAAGTATTTGTCAGTATTGAAAAGCATGCTGTGGGAGCAGCTTGTGAAAAACAAAATTTTTCAAAGTTCTAATGGCTTGAGACACTTACGTTTGAAATCCTGAAAAGGTGCTGAAATTCTCTAAAAAAGTCTCATAAAAGACTTTGGTGCCAATTTTCCCTGATCTTTTCCTCGACACACCTTCTTCACCCTCTATGCCCGTTTTCACATAACCAAGAGCTTTTTACTATGCTCTGTGAGGCCTGAATGACACAAAAGTGTTTCTTCTAGACACAAATTATGTCTCTTAATCTTGTAGAAAAGTTGAGCTTTGAAAGCAGATGCAGTTTTATGAAATACCTTCCCTTTTCTATTACTATTTTCTTTAAAGGTTTTATCATATCTATTTAGGCTGTAAACTTCCCAGGACAAAGATCTTTTTCCTTCTATACAGAAATATGAAAATGTGCTTCAATTTCAGCTAAGAATCCAAAATGTGACCTTGAGACACTTCAGCCAATGACTTTGAAGAATTTTGTTCCCTTAATCAGAGAGAACAGAAAAGAAAAAATTCAGCATCTAAGATCGCAATACTCTAGTATACCTGAATTATAGTGTTCCATACTTATAAAGGTATCTTTTGAATTTCTTGCATTAGCTGAAATGCAATCTCTAGTTAATGATAATTAAGTGATATTAATGCATGGACAGGGCAAATGGAATTAAAAAAAGAGAACATTATTATGAAAGGGTCACTCTTTACTATCCTCTCTAGGGAAACAGACACGAAAACTTTTGTCAGAGTGAGAAAGTACTGTGTTCTCAGAGTAAAGAATGTTCATATGGGTTCTAAATCTTATTCTTGCTTTCTTTAGGTTTTTTGTGTGCTCTGTGTAGAATGAATGTACAGGACACTATAAAGAGGAAAGAAGAGTCTAAGCAGTGATGAAGAGCTTATTTCACAGTTGAACCAGTTGAAGAATGAACACCCTGGAGCTGATTCAGAGGGTTGCATACAGGAGCACGAACTATTCTTTCTGGATTAGTGTAGAAAAATCATCCCCTTATGCTCTTTGGGCACCATACAAAACTTGCTGCAGGGAGTAATAAAGATTTGGATGCTTGACAAATCTGGGTAGATCAAACTCAAATATTTAGCATTTGAAATGGCAGGATTCACCACTTTGTCAGTATAATTAGTTGCACAGACCTCTATGTCTGAGATTTTTAATTTTTTTTTTTTAATTATAGGTTTTTAACACACAGGCCAGGACCAATATAACAGTAATAGCCACAACTTTCTCACCTCTTCTAGTGTCCTAAAAATGGGATATATCCCATTTTGAAAGTTTCTTTCTGAATCTACTTTCACAAAGTGGGAGTGAAGAGAGGTTGCAGTCAATGAAAGCCTTATTTTTCATAATCAAGGAAGTAGGTAAAGGAGTTTTCTGTAACTGGGTTTGAAAGGGCAACAGTGCCAGGGAAATACAATACTTGGAGGGATCAGGCTTTTTTTGAGGAACAGAAGTCAAAGACTGATCAGGCACCAGGTCCTAGTGAATGGTTAAAAAAGAAAGTAAGGTGCTCATCTTTAAAAGTTTTAATGCTCTTTGTCACATGTTTACTTATTATCTTAAAAATTAGACATGTTTAATAAACTACAATTCCTACTCAAAATGAAAAGACAGATATGTCCTAAATCAAAAAAAAAGTTATATTTTGACATTTCATGCACAACTTTCCTGACTTAATTGTTGACAATAGCTGACTGATTTTTTAATTGATCTTTTTTCCTTTTTTTATAACAATAAATTTCCAGTAATGTTTCACTGTCCTAAAAAGATTCACTCCTTCTACCCAACTCCTCAGCTCTTTTAAGTGCAACTGAAAAGCTCTGTGATGTTCTCATCTGCAATTTTCAATTTCACTAATCAAGTCATTTCATACATATTTCAAGAGAGGTATTTTAGGAAGGCATTTGTTTCCCCTATTCTTTCCCACTTTTTATCAAGCTGTTCAGAATGCTTTTCATCATCCGTCATCACTTTTGTTTCCATATTAACAAATGAACCTTTGTTAAGGTTAGGGTTTGTACTGGAGAGAGAGTTGGAATGACCACAAAAGCTTCCCTGTTGTG
>JACBWW010002240.1:0-10015 GCA_020086605.1 Lanius collurio | reverse complement strand
CCCCTTTGTTCCTCCCGCGTGCCAGGGGGCGCTACTTCACATCCCCACCCTTTTTGGGGAACGAAGAGGGCGGAACGTCCGGGAAAAAGGACAGGAAGTCGGCCACATCTCCCTGATGCGTGATGGGAATTGTAGTTTTGTTAAAGTGGCACAGTTACACTCACGTGACCCCCGATGCATGATGGGCACAGTAGTTTTAAATTAAACTGCCAGAACGGAAGTGGCTTGGCCGCCATGTTACTCCCGGTGCATTCTGGGAGCTGTGGTTTTGAATGACGGACCGGTTTGACCGCGCTGGGCCCCGGTGCATGCTGGGAGCTGTACTTTGCTACGCTAAAACACCCGTAGAGGTGTCCCTTTCTCATGCACTGGGCGTTACTGGTCCGTACTGGGCGTTACTGGTCCGTACTGGGCGTTACTGGTCTGAACTGAGAGCAGTTACTGCCCCCACACACACACTATGACATCACCCACACAGAGGCATCATGAGTAGGTGACCATCTTTACTGAGGGCACGTGAGGGACGGTCAGCCCCATGTCCGTGGGTCCTCAGTGTCCACTGGAGGGTCCTCAGCCGTCTCAGGTGTTCATGGAGGCCCCTGAGGTGTCCCCGGTGTGTCCCCAGCTGTGTCAGGCGTCTCCAGGTGTCCCCAGTGTCCATTGGAGGGTCCCCAGCTGTGTCAAGTGTCCCAGATGTCCACGGCAGGTCCTTCAAGTGTCCACAGGAAGATCTCCAGCTGTCCCCCAAGTGTCTGTGGGGGTGTCCCCAGCTGTCCCCAGGGGCTCAGCAGCGCCGAGGGGAGCCGGGGTAGCGCTGGGACAGCTCAGCGCGGAAGGCACGGAACAGGCGGCGGTTGAAGCCCAGCTCAGTCTCGCGGGCCCCATGGAAGCCCCCAGGCTCCTTGAAGCCCTGGTGGGTGACAAAAGCTCCGTCCAGCACCGCGAAGCGGAATCCGGCGACGTGCAGCTCACAGGCCTGGGGGTGGGGAGGTTAAGCGGTCACCCTGCGACCCCCACGGAGCACACAGAGCCCACAGACCCCCCCAGGGCACCCCTAGACCCCATAGACACCCAAAGAGCCCCACAGACCCTCCCACAGCACCCCAGAGACCCCTCCCAAGACCCCACAGAACCCCCTACCAGCACCCCCAGCCCCCCACAGCCACCCCATGGCCCCCAAAGCCACCCCACAACCTGCAAGGCCACCCCACCGTCCCCCCTGCCCCGGCTGTACCTGGCTGATGCGGTTGAAGCCGTACTGGAGGAACCTCTCATCGAAGCGGGGGACACCACGGGCAGGGGCCACGAAGAAAGGCTCCCAGGGGTCCCTCCAGGCTGCCTCGTAGGCCACGTGCAGCTGGGGCGGCGGCGGCAGCGCCAGCCAGCGCCCGAAGTCGGTGGGGGCCTGGCAGCGCGGGCACAGCGTCCCATAGAAGGGCCGCGCGTCCCCTGCGCCCCACAGCCGCAGCAGCTCTGCCTTCGTCCCCGGCGGCCACCGCCCCGTGCGCACCTCGAAGGCCGGAAGCACAAAAACCACCCGGGCCCAGGGGGGCTCCGTGGCGTTGGGGTCACTCAGGGCACTGGGGTTCTTTGGGACATTTGGGTCCTCCAGGATATTGGGAACCCCAGGGTCTTGGAAATTCTCGGGGTGTTCCAGGGCACCTGGGTCCTTTGGGATGCTGGGGACATCCAGGTCCTGAAGACCCTTGAGGACCTCCAGAGCATTGGGCTCCTTTAGGTCATTGGGGTCGTTCAGGACTTTTGGGACCTCCAGTGCATTGAGGACCCCAGGGTTACCGAGACCCTTGGGGTGCTCCAAGGCTTTGAGGTCCTCCAGGCTGTTGAGACCCCCAGGGATGCTGGGGACCCCCAAGGTGTTGGGGACTCTGAGGCCACCAGGAGCCCCCAGAGCTCTGGGGTCCCCAAAATCCCCCTGAGCCCCCAAATCTTTGGGGTCCCTCTGTCCCCCCCAGGTTTTGGGGTGCAGCCCCCCATCCTGCAGCAGTTCCAGGAACCCCTCGCGCAGCCCTGGACTGGGCACCACATCGGCGTCCAGCAGCAGCACCCAACGCCCCCCGAATCCGGGGGGAGCCCCCCCTTTGTGCCTCCCCCCGGCCGCCCCATCCCAGGCCACGTTCCGGAGCAGATTCCCGGGGTACGGCACCCCCAAACTGTAACTGGGAGGGTCGGCGGCCGCCAGCCGCTCCAGGGCCCCCCGGCAGCCCCCCCCGGGATTCTGGGGGGATTTTGAGGGATTTTGGGGCGCTCGGGGCAGGTTTGGAGGTCGCGGAGGGGGTCCCGCCGCCCCCAGCACCACGTGCAGCCTCAGGCGGCTCCGTAACCCTCGGCAGGGTCCCCCCAAAATCGCCATCAGCTCCTCCAGCCCCCCCCGGGGCACCCCAAAAACGGCCACCGAGAGGGGCCCTCGCCAGGGTCCCCCCAGCGCCGCCGCCGCTCGCCCGGGGGTGCCGTGGGTGGCCAGGACCAGCTCGGGCCGGGGGGCGCTGGCCCAGCCCGGGGGGGGTCCCAGTACGTCCCAGTACACTCGGAACGCCCCCGAAGCGTCCAGGACCCCCCGGGGGGGGCGGCGAGGGCTGGGGGCGGCGGGGGGCGGGCGCGGGGCGGGCAGCGCCCGCAGGTAGAGGGTCTGCAGCAGCGCCAGCCCCCCCAGCAGCCACGCGCAGCCCCCCAGGAGCCGCCCCCGGCCCATGGTGGGGGCGCTGGGGGCACTGGGGGGACCTGGGGGTCCTGGGGGACCTGGGAAAGTACTGGGAGCTACTGGGGACCACTGGGAGGGGTCAGAGGTGTATACTGGGAGGGTGCAGGGGGGTACTGCGGAGATGCTGGGGGTCACTGGGGCCGGTGCGGAGCTGGGACCAGTCCGGCATGCTGGAACCAGTCAGTGGTTACTGGGACCAGTTTGGGGTGTGGGGAGGAGGGACTGGATCCAGTTTCGGGGGGTCACTGGTCCCAGTTTGGCGTTACTGGGACCAGTCCAGGACTCACCGCGCTGCGTCGGCGCCGGGAGGAGCTGCGCGTGCGCGAGGCGGAGTGGGCGTGGCACTGGAGCGACGGGCGTGCTTATGCAATTCGGGGAGGGTGTCTGGGTGGGCGTGGTTTCCGTGCTCGGGGGCGGGGCCTGGCGGCTCCGCGCAGCTCGGGGGAGATCCCGAACCCCCGGGACCTTCATATGCCCCCCAAATTCCGGCGTTCCCCACAAATTCCCTGCTCATTCCGACTCCTGGGATCCTCCACAATAATCCTGGGACTCCTCCGAGTTTCTGTGTTCCCCCTCCCACATTCCTGACTTCCCCCCTTATTCCTGATTTCCCCCAAAATTCCCGTGTCCCCCCCGATCCTCTTGGTCCCCCCAAATTCCTGAGTCCTCCCCAATTTCTGGGTCCCCCTCTCCAAAATCCTGGGCCCCTGAAATTTCCCAGGGTTCTGGGAAGAATCTGCCACAGGCATGGGGACCATGTGGGACACTTTTATTTTTGGGGCCACGGGGCCTCCAGGGGACATTGGGGACATTGGGAACACAGGGGCTGTGGGGCCACCTCCTGTCTGTCCCTCGGCTGGGGACGTGGGGGACATTGTGGACAGCGGGGCCCAGTCCCCCATGGCGGGGACGCTGGGGACATGGTGGGGCTCGGTCCCTTGAGCCGGGACTATGACAATGTTCCCCATCCTTTGGGGACACTGGTGACACTGGGGACATCAGGGCTTGGGGGGGTCTCAGTCCATCGACCTGGGGTGGTGACCATGTCCCACATCCTTCAGGGACATCGGTGACACTGGGGATGTTGGGTCACAAGTCTCAGTCCATGGGGTGGGGGACATTGTGTACATCGGGTGTCTCAGTCTCTTTGATCCAGGCTGATGATGAGCAGGTCCCTCGTCCCTTGGGGACATTGGGGACATCAAGCCACAAGTTGTCTCAGTCCCTCCAGCCGAGGCGGTCATGAGGTGCCCACGTCCCTCGGGGACATTGAGGACGTCAGGCTGGGACATCTCAGTCCATTCAGGTGGCGTCTGCTGGGGGCACGTTGGGGACATCTCGGTCCCGGGGGTCACAGCGGTGACGAGGTGCCCGTGTCCCTCAGGGACGTTGGAGACATCGACTTGAGCTCGGTCTCTGTGCCTTGGGTTCGGTGACATCGCGCTGCGACGTTTCTCAGTGTGGAGGTGGGGGCGTTGGGGACGTTGGGGACATCGGGGGTGTTGGGGACACCGGGGGCATTGGGTACATTGGGGACACTGAGTCACGATGTGTCTCAGTCCCTCAAGTTGGGGACATGGGGGACATCAGGCCATGATGTCTCATGGTCCCTTGGGGGATGTTGGGGACATTGGGGACATCGAGCAGTGACCTGTCCCAGCCCAATGGCTTGGGGGAAGCAGTGTTGATGTCCCCCATGTTGGGGACAATGAGGACATCAGGTCACTGGTTGGGTTGGGGACACTGGGGACATCAAGCCACATTGTGCCTCAGCCCCATGGTTCAGGGGGATGTTGGGGACATCACTGGGGACATTGGGGGACATCAAGCCACATCGTGCCTCGGTCCCCCAGGTTGGGGACATTGAGTATGACACCCACGGGGGCAGGAGGGGACACAGTTCTGGGGCTGACTCTGCCAAAAACGCAGACCCCGAGGGGAAGGGGGTGAGGGGGGACAGGGACGAGGTGGGTGACAAGGGACAAGGACATTCGGGAGGGGGACAAAGGGGGCCACAGGCTCCTACAGGTGGGTCCAAGCCCCCACCCAGCGACCCAAAAAAATTTTGGCGACAAGGGACAATCCCCAAATTTGGGTCGTGGCGTAGGGGGGCAGGGACGGAGGGGAGGGAGGGGACACGAGGGACAGTCCCCAAGCGTCCGGTCTGGGGGAGGGGGGGGCCACCAGCCCCCCCCCAATTACCTTAGAGACTCGTTACGAGTTAAATTAGCACGAGCGGCCCCGGGGGGGCGGCGGGGGGCGGCCGGGCCGGGGGGCGCTGGCTCCGGGCCGGGGTGACAATGACAATATGCCATACTGGGGGCAAGTCGCGTCACAGACTTAGTTCAGAACGACGGGGCGCGCTGGCTTCCGGCTGCGGGGTGGGGACGGAGGAGACACGTTAGGGACACTTGGATCAATCCTGAAAAACCGTCCCAAAAATCCCCAGTCCCCGTTGTCTCCCTGTCCCAAATCTCCCTAGGGACCGCGGGGTCCGTGATTGTGTCACCTCCTCCCAAAGGGACACAGGGGTCCGGGATTGTCCCCAGAAAAGGGACCCAGGGGTGTCTGGGACAAGCCCCCACCCATTTGGGCCCCCCATTCTTCACCCCCAGCCCCCCTGGAGACCCCGGGCACCCCCTAAGAGGGGACAACGCTGCTGGGGGCCCCTCCCCGCATGTCCCCAGTCCCTGTCACCCCCTCCCGGTCCCTGTCATCCCCCTGCCACCCCCCTGCCACTCCCGAAGCCCCCCACCTTTGCGGAAGGCGTCCTGGAGGCGGCTCTGGGGGAGTTGATACAACTCAGCGAAGGGGTCGCGGGGCGACCGGGGCGGGGGGACCGGCCGGGGGCCCGGGGTCCCCCCCGAGGAGCGCCGGGGGCCCCCCCGGGTGGCGATGGCAGCGGCGGCCAAGCCCTGGAGCAGCCGGCGCAGGGCGGGCCCCGCGGGGGTCGCGGGCGGCGGTGGCGACGTCTCGGGGGTCAGCAGAGAACCGGGGGTCCCCCCCGAGACGCCCCCAGGGCTCTCGGGGCTCGGCGGCAGCTTCTCGGCCGTGGCCTCGGGGGGCTCTGGGGGCCCGAAGGCGAAGGGGGGGGCCTGGCGGGGTGTGTAGGGTGGCGTCCAGGTCTCGGTGCCCCCCCCGGGGGTCTCGGGGACCCCCAGCCCCGGTGCCAGGCGGACGCCGAGGCCGAGGCCGAGTGTGGGGCCCAGGGGGGCTGCGGTGGCCCCGAGGGCAGCGCCAGGGCCGAGGCTGAGGCTGGATCCCAGTCCGAGGCCGGGGTCAGTGAGAGTAGAGTCAGCGCCGATGTCCGGCCCCAGGCCGGGGCAGGTGCCCGCTCCCAGCGCGGCTCCCACAGCAAAGCCCAGTGCGGACCCCAGGCCGGAGCTGCCAGCCGCTCCGACCGCCAGGCCAACGCCAATGTCCGAGCCGGGGCCGGAGCTGAGGCCGAGTCCAGCAGTGGAGCCGACGTCCGGTGCAAGAGTGGCGCCAACAGCAGCCCCAACTCCAAGGCCAATGTCCATCTCGGGCCCGAGGGTGGCTCCAACTGTGAGTCCAACGCCAGAGCTGAGGCTGGAGCCCACGCTGGCTCCCACAGAGAGTCCCAGGCTGGAACTGACTCCGGCCCCGATGGTGAGTCCAATGTTGTGTCCGAGGCTGGAACCGGCATCGGCTCCCACGGTGGCACCCACAGCCAGTCCCACGCCGGGCCCAGCGCCGGATGGAAGAGTCGAGCCCACATTGGCTCCAAGGGCGGCTCCAAGGCTGAGTCCAGCTCCTGGTCCAGCTCCAACGTTGGCACCGAGGCCAAGGCCGACTCCAGCGCTGACTCCGGCCCCGACGGTCACTCCAATGTCTGGGGGCAGTGCGGGACCAACGGTGGCACCGATGCCCAGCCCAACGCTGGCCCTGATGGCACTGCTGCCCAGGTTGGGCCCGATGTTGGCGTCGATGCTGAGGGCCACTCCCGCCCCGATTCCCGGGGCCACCTCAGCCCCAGTGGCTCCGATGTTGTCCCCAGATCCAAGGGCGGCTCCGAGATCAGCCCCGAGGGTGGGGCCCACATCGGCTCCAGCTGCCACACCCAGCCCAACGTCCACTCTGATGCCACTTCCCACGCCGAGGCCGACACTGGTGTCTGAGCCGAGGCCGTGGCCAACGGTGTCTCCAAGAGCATGGCCAATGTTTGGTGCCACGCCGGCCGCAAGGCTGGGGTCAACAGTGGCCGCAGTGCTGCCCCCCAGTCCGTGTCCGATGCCAGTCCCAAGGCCGGGTCCAACGCCAGTCCCAAGGCCAGGGTCAGCAGTGGCCGCAGTGCTGCTTCCGAGGCTGTGTCCAATGCCAGTCCCAAGGCTGGGGTCAATGGTGGTCGTGGTGTTGGCACCAAGGCTGTGTGCAATGGTGTCCTCAAGGCCAGGCCCAACACCAGTCCCAAGGCTGGGGTCAACGGTGGCTGCAGCGTTGCCTCCCAGGCCATGTCCAATGCCGGCCCCAAGGCTGGGCCCAACACCAGCTCCCAGGCCGGGCTCCACACCGGCACCCAGGGCGGCTCTGAGGCCATGTCCAGTGTCGGCTCCGAGGCCACACCCGACACTGACCCCAAGGCCGAGGCCAACGCTGGCTCCGATGTCGTCGCCCAGGCCGGGCCCCATGCCAAGGTCGATGCCAGGCCCAGTGCCGGCCCCGAGGTCCTGTCCAGCTCCGGCGAAGTCGAGGCTGGGCCCGAATGGCTCTGGGGGGCCTGGAGGAGCTTCAGCTGCCAGCTGCTGCCGCAGGCACCAGGCCTCGGCCTCACTGCAGGGGGACATGGGCGTCAGGGGGGCCTGCGGCCACCTGGGTGTCCCCAAGGGCACTGCCCGCTGACCACTGGGTGTGCACTGACCTGATGATGAAGTTGTGGGCGAGCAGGGCTGGCCCCTCGGGGCGCAGCCGGGCGTAGACCCACGTCCAGCCCAGGCCGTCCTTGCGCTGCAGCCGTGTCACCACCTCCCCCCGCGCCTCCGGCCCCGCACCAGCTGTGGGGACACGGTGACATCAGAGGGGAGATGGGCAGGGGGGTAGGGGACAGGGGAACTGGGGCTGTGGGGACAGCAGTGGGGTCCTTTGGGGGGTTGGGAACATGGGGACATCGATTGGGATGAGGTGATTGAGGGGGATGGGAACAGCAATGAGGATAGGGCCATGCTGGATCCAAGGGGATGTGTGGGACACCAAGGACAATGAGGGGACAAAGTGGCAGCTGGGGGACACCTAGGGCAATGGAGGACACCCCTGGGGACATGGGGGACATCTTCCCCATGGAGAATCAGGGGACAGGGACACCCACAGGGGACCGAGGGCTCTGGAGAATCGAAGGGAAATCTGGGGAGGGGACAGGGACACCTCGAGGATCCTGGGGACACTGACCAAGGCGCAGGTGCTGGCGGGCAACGTGGCCGAGGTCCTCAGGGTGCAGCAGACGGTACCAGGAGCGGCCCAGGAGCTCCCCACGGCCGTAGCCCAAGTGGACCAGGACACTGCCGGACAGCACGTCTGGGTCACTCGTCCATCCAGGCAGGGTCCCACTGGACATCCAGGGTGCCCCCAGACATCTGGACCTTCCCAAACACCTGGATACCACTGGACACCTGGACCACCCTCACCTGTCAGAGATGTCCAGCAGGGCGAGGTCACGGGCGTGGCGGCTCTGGAAGGCAGGCAGAAGGAGGCAGTCGGGGCAGGGCCAGGGCGGGGGGTCCAGGGGAGCGCAGAAGGCCACGAAGAGCCCAGGGGTTGCACCAGGGGGCCCGGAGGGGTCCTGGAAGCGCCCCCGCAGCAGCACCAACTTGCGGCCAGCACTCGGCCGGCGCGAGGCGCGGGAGGTGGTGAAGCGGCAGCGAAAGAGGCGCTCTGAGGAGAGAGGGGGGTGTTGGTCACTCTGTCCAGCTGTCCATCCCGCTGCCATCCTCCCATTCCTCTCCCACTCCCTCCCCCACCCCCCAGACCCCCACCCACCTGCCTGGGGGGACCCGGGCAGACTCAGCTGGTGCCGCACCAAGGGGTGATCGGCCGGGTCCAGCAGGTCGTAGATGCTGTCCCCTTGTGCCACCAGGTCCACCTGGGGGAGGTGACAGAGCCCGAGGTGAGCCACCAGCACCCCCCCAAGACCGCTGAGACCCCCAGGACCCCTCCCCCGCCGCCCCGCTCACCATGGAGTGGCCGAGGTGCTGCGCCACGTTGTCGGTGACCCCAACCAGCTTTCCCTCACGGGTCACGGCCAGCAGGAACCCGGGCAGCGATGCCACCAGGTCAGCGAGCTCCGGCCCCCCCAGCAGCTCCAGGGGCGCTCCCCGGGTCGGGCCTGGGCGTGGGGACACGTGGGGACACCGGTCAGAGCCCGCCTGGCACCTGCCACCTCCGTGTGCTGTCCCCTAAGTGTCACCCATGGAGCCACTGGCAGCATCCCGAGCCCGTCCCGTGTGGAGCCGGTCCTGATCACCGGCCCGGTCCCTGGCCCTGTCTCTTGCCTGCAGCCCCAGCCCTGTCCCCATCCTGGTCCTTGTTCCCATCCCTGTCCTGATCCCGGGTCTCGGTCCCTGACCCCATTCCCTTGTCCCAGCCCTGATCCCGGGTCCCCATCCTGATCTCCGTCCCGGTCCCTCGTCCCAGCCCCTGGTCCCTGTCCAGGTTCCCCTGAGCCAGCCGCGGTCCCGGTCGCTGATCTCGATCCGTGTCCCTGTCCCTGTCACCAATTCTGATCCCGATCCCGGTCACTGTCACCGATCCCGGTCCCCGTCTCGCTCCCCTGCCTGGTCCCTGCCGCTCTCCGCGGTGCTGAACGGGAACCTCCTGCCGCTCTCCGCGGTGCTGCCCCGGCCCCGGTCCCTGCCCGCGGTGCTGAACCGACCCCTGTCGCTGTCCCTGTCCCTGTCCCTGTCTCGCTCCCAGCCCGGTCCCCGCTCCCGGCAGCGGCTCCTGTCCCTGCCTGACCGGTGGCTGTTGCCAGCTCCGATCCCTTCACGGTCCCTTCCTGGTCCTGTGGCCATGCCCATTTCCATCCCCATCCTGGTCCCTGTCTTTTCCCTGTGCCATTCCCCGGCTGATCCCTGCTCCCATTCCCGGTCCCAGTCCCATTCCGGTGCCATCCCTGGTCCCCGATCCCTTCCCGATGCCATTACCTGGCTGATCCCCGATCCCATCTCTGGTCTCGATCGCATCCCTGTCCCATTCCCCAGTCCCACTCGATCCCCATCCCGTCCCATCCCCGTCCCATCCCCGTCCCATCCCATCCCATCCCATCCCATCCCATCCCATCCCATC
>JACBWW010002239.1:0-10021 GCA_020086605.1 Lanius collurio | reverse complement strand
AATAAAATGTTTTTAGTCTACCCATAAAAGACAAGGTCAGTTGCATGAGTCTCTTTTCCAGTATTTTACAGAAGATTTCGATATTCAACACTCATTATCCTTCATACATATCCATATAAACATCTTCTGAGGAGTTCAACTATCCAAATTACAGCCACGTTGCATCTGTACTAGTCTCTTTGTCTAATAGATTCAAGTTATTTCAAAGGAGAAAATATTTGTACAATTGCTTCTGCATATTTGTGCATTATTTCACCCAAATAGTGTAATCTTGCATGATTTGTGGAGATATTACCAGCAATCAAAATTGTACAGAAAACTCAAATAATAAAGAACATTTTCAGGCTATGAAATACAGTCTAAATATATTTTTCAGTATAAAAAGGAAAATAAAAAAACCTGTGTTATAAGAACAGGAGGGTGCCTGATAACATTAAAAAGCAGTGGCTTGAGGCACAGCTCAGATTCAGGCAAGAAACCTTCTCATGCCCTGATTCCTAGACCTGAGCAAAAGTGGGAAAGATTCAGAGACAGAAGAACATTGACACTTTAAAAAGTTTAACTAAATAGGATCATTATAAACTATCAAGCTCACAACATTACCCACTATAGGTTCTGTTAGATTCCCCATAGGTAAGCTGTCCTTTCAACATGGGGACCATCTGATACTGGTCAATGTCAGAGATTAGGGAGAACAGCCTGAGCCCCTTTGGCATGAACCTGAGTCCCAGTGCTGATGGTGGCTCCCTTAAAGATGTCCTGGTATTGCTCAACAGCTGTTGTGGCCCTGCAACCATTTTGTGCTGACTGGATCCCACACCAAGAGTGCTCAGCTATGAGGAAAACAGTAATCCAGCTCCTCAATACCTCTGCTGAGGTGTAAAAACCTTCATACTGCATACATGAAAGGGCAAAAAGAAAAATGGAACAAGGTGTCAAACTGCAGGAAAGCAAATTATTAATAAATCAATTCTCCTTGAATTATTTCTTTGTTTTTCCTTCCCTCCAGCTCACCAGACTGCATCACCACAGTAACTACTATTTTGTGTCTTATTTGTGTGTTTTGATGTGGTGCCCAAGTATATTAGTTTTTCTCCAAGCCTTCAAAAACTTTCACCTGTGCTTAACTTTATATGTAGAGAATGAAGGGAATGAAGAGTCCTAGTCTCTTCAGTGGTACAGGCCCACAGAAAATCCACCAGGTGGATCAGCATTTATATCTTTCATTGTGAAAACACTATTGACATGAAGTAAGCATATTTTTTGCTTCCCAATAATGCATAAAATGTTTAGATCACATTCATTATTTCTTTTTTTCTTTTTTACAAATGCATTGTGAAGAAAAAATTTAGGCTGTGATTTGTTCTTAAAGCAGCCACAGTGGCTATTTGTTATTCATAATTAAAGATTGATAATTAGAAACTTAAATGGTGTGGCACTATTTCTGCCTCTGTCTTGGAGGTGTGAATCATAGTAACTGGAGGAAAATCTGGTTTTGGCTCCAAGTGATTTCCACACAAGCATGCCTACTGCTACAATGTCTGTTTTGTGTTAGTAGTAAAATGAGTGTTTTCTGCCCTATCCATGAGTGCACCTCACAACATTATCCATGGAAGCACTCACAGTCTGTTTATTCATAGCAAGCTGCCCCGTGACTAAAGCGCTCCTGTAAAAAGAAGCTGCAAATATTGGAGGAGCAACTTTGTGGCTCACTGGCAAAATATTTGTTCTCACTGGGCAAACGGTGCTGCATCATTCACACACAAGAAGCTTGGAGCAAAGAATGGATTTCCTTTCAGGAGAGCAGGCAGAGCTCTCCCTAGCCCCTTCCCTAGCCCTTGAGCAGGGCCAGATGTGGTGCTTGTTGTGCACATAGACTGGGATGTGAGCAATGGGTGACAGGGGAACCAGGTCTGGGGAATCACCTCAAACACCTTTAGCTCCTCTTCCCTGGCCAGGCATAGCTTCTGGATCTGCTAGAGCGAACCCCAGGACTCCTGGCAGAATTTCTATAACAGGAACGATTTTGTTCGAGCTGTAGGACCATAAACACACTTACAACCCAGTCAGTTTGTGCAAGACCTTTATACATTATTGCTACGTCTTTTTCAGTGGTGCCAGGGCACTCACATGCCTCATCAGTCCTCACAACCTCTCCCCATGGCCCAGGACTCTATCTGTCCCCTTCCCAACAATGTCACACTATGGCCAGCCTCGAGCTCCCCACAGCCCTGCCCTGCCCAGCTATGGGTCCTGCTGAGCCAAACCCACCTGTGGGCCCACATCCTGGACCACCCAAACTCCAGGGAGGATCCTGGTGCTAGGGGCTGGGGCTGCCCCTGGTGCTTTCTGGCTGGGCAGTGGGATAGACCCAGGCTCCATCACCATGGTCCCGGGTGCCTGCACAACACTGTGACAGGAAGGGATGTTAATGGTGTGAAGATATTTGCTTGTGGTAGGCCAGAGAAAAAGAGTCATCTGGGGGCAGATTTTGTTAGTGTTCAGTTCCATATTTAAACAAGCTTAAAGGCCAAACTAGACAGAAAAGAAAAAAAGAGAATAAAAATCAAAGAAACAAGAAAGAACTAACCAATGATACCAGAAGTACTGTGAAACACATGCTGCTTCCCAGATGTTATCCAAGTCAATGACTCCCAGATGCAAAAGAAGATGTGGAAATTCTCCTTCCCCACCAGCTGCCTTGGTACTGTTATCCTTGGAACTGTTTGGAGGTCTACCCACAGCCATTCACGTCTGAATGGACAAGTGGTCTGAAATTGTTCACAGCCATGTAACCAGAAGGCAAATTTCACTGCTCCAACTGAACAGGTATTTCTCTGTGTGTCCTTTTGTCTTCCCTTCCCCTCTGTGGAATGCAATTCATTGGGAAAATAACCAAATCTTCCTTCCACAGTCTCCCTTAAGAACAGAAAATAGAAGTATTTCTATTTCTGAGAAGAAAAACAATCCTAAAAATGGGAGAAGAAGCTAATACTCTGTACAAATACGGATGACAAATGACCACAAAACTCATCTGAGACTCGACCTGATTTTGAGACAGTTTTTGGTAACCTGTGGGTGGATGAAGAACAATTGCACTCTTTCTTTATAATTCATATTGAACCTGCAAAAAGTACACTGTCCCCTTATGCTTTTCTGAACAAAGTCCATCATTAGGAGAGTAGCTAAAGACTAGTATTAGAATGGAAAAGACTCCTCACAAATCAATCCTGAAACTAGTTGCTCCCACACTTGAAATGGCAGCTTCTTGCAATGACTAATGCCTATCTATATTCTAAGGACACGTATGAAACATGACAGCTGGCCTGTCCTGACATTTAGAAGCAGATGCTTGAACAGCCCACAACAGAGAAACTTCCAGTGCTCTGTGAATCATTAATTTCCTTAGGAAGCCCTATACGATAAAGACCATTCAGGATCATTTTATTCCATTAACACAAGAACTTCTGCAAAAGCATTATAAGAAACACAGTACTCCATTCTTAATAGTTCACCTTCATCAGATCACTGTCTCTTGTAAGAAGTAACACATAGAAGGTTTCCTTCCATCTTTTTCCTTCTGCTTTTTTGCACTTATTAACCCTCAAACTGTGATTTGTCATGAATATCTCACTGTGTAATCATGAAGGGAATTATGTTTCACTGTAGATGAAACTCCCAAGGGTTTTTTGACCTATTAAAAAGCCTGGTATAACCAAAAGATATGACCCAGGCTCACCTGGAGTTGTGCCTCATACAGAAAAAAAGTGTCGATACAGTTTTCTGAGGAGGTTCTATTTATACAATGGCCTGTCCCAAAAGCTGCTTTATACTCACCTCTGCATGTCCTGCAGATACACCCCTTAACAGGAAAAATATGGTCAGTTTTTAGTTTTACTTGCCTTCATTTATTTTCTATATAATACAAATAATGAGGAAAAAGACATTAATAAAAGAAGCTGAATTTGAAAATACTATAGCAGATCAGAACATGGCACAGAGAGCAGCTTTATCCTGATTTCATGAGATACATTATATTGTGAGAGAAGAGTGTCCATGAGCAAGATAAATTCCCTTAAAAAAATTTCATGACCAGCTGGACCAAGATTAGTTCCCTGATTCACAGGTCTTAACACTGCAAACTCTTCTCCTGTCAAACATCCTTCCCAGAACTTTCTGCACTACCTGAGTTACAGTCTGCCAAAGACCCTTTTAGTTTTCAGCCTTGTACTGCTTTTCAGCCAGGACACAGTTTTTTCTCGGTAGCCATGGGTGGGCAGAGCCTGAAGCCATGTGAGCATGCCTGGGTTGTTATTCTACACCACACACATCATGGCTGGGAGGCAGAAGTAAGGGATTCTCACTTCTGGGAAGGAAGTAGGCATGGATTGCTAAGGGGAAAAAAAATGTGGGCATGGAGGATCCGAGTGCCATTTGTTTCATTGTCTTGGGGGTCACGCCACATAGGTTCAGCTCAGTGACCATTCTGCATGTAAACACAGCCTCTTTCATACCCTGTTGTTACTAGCTCAGTACTGTTGCTGTTACTGCTCATTTTCTTATCGCTTTACTGTTTCCAGTAAATTATCTCAATTTGTAATCTCTGCCTTTTGTATATCCCGCCAGAAGGGGGAGGGGAACAAGTATGTGTGGAGGGGCAGTAAATTAGGGAGTGCTGCTCCTAAACCATGACAAGTGGCAGTGTCAAGGACTAGGTTGGGGGAAGGAGAAAAACTTCACAGACAGAGAAGAAAATCAAATCCAGAAAAAAAAAACAAAAAACAGAGGAGTATGACAGCAAAGCAGAAGCCACCAACAACACTGAGACTTGGTATAACTACTGAAATAAATAATTGCAAGGATAGCCTTAGCTAGGAATAAAGAGACACCTCACATTTTTTCATTTCTTGTATTAAGAAAAAAAAAGAGCCAAATCTTTGGGGACACATACTTTGAAAACATATATTTCTCATTCTTTAAGGAGTCTAGTAACATGCAAATTTAAATCTGCCTGACTTTCTAAGCCCATCTTTCATGAGATAAGGATATAAACATGCTAAGATAATAGCAAAGCAAAAATAACTTGAAAATTAATTAAATCAAACATAGTAGCTGAATAACCCTTTTTACCCTCTCAGGTTTTTTTGTCTTATATTGCTGGGCAACAGAGAAACACAAGAAAGGTGGAAATCAGTTTCAGACTTTTGTGTGATCACCTAAACTAAAATCCTGATTTGAGAAAGAGAGACAAGCTGTAATCAAGTCTTGGAGCTGAAAACTCCCTGCCTGCTTTCACCTGTTTACTTTCATGCATTCAGAGTGTCCATCAATAGAAAGGGAGTTAATAAGAAAATGTAATCTTTGCAAAGGCATACTCTGTTGTGGAAACTGGTGTTCTTCTTTTCAGGTGTATTCTGATATCACTGTTACGATGTCTTAGTTGTTCACAGTATGGTGTCTTGCTATATATTTTTTCATTAACATCCCCATGATTCCTGTGAAAGAGTCAGGCAAGGGTTGTGAATACTATTAACCACATTTTGCAGAGGGGAAATGGAGACCAAGGGGTAAAATAATTTGTTCTTAGCTGTATAGTGAGTTGATGCTAAAGCCAGGATTTAGAATTCAGTCTTGTAATATTCCAAGATCCTTTCCTCACCCCATTCTTCCCAGGGTCTCTCCTGAAGTTACAAGAACTGCAGCAACAAGAGGACACGTAGAATATTTTCCTCCCTCAGCTCCTTGGAACTCAACAATCTTCTAACATGTAAAAATTACATACACTCTTTGAAGACAATATACCTGCCAACTGTGACAGGAATTTGAGTGGCCTAATCAAAAAATTTGAATTTATTTGGTAATTTTTCTGAAACAAATGAAGCATGCTTTGATTAACTATGTTTGAGGATAGATCAAAAATGGCTAAGAGATTTTTGACAGAATTATCCAATTCAATTATGTCAAAGAAAGGGATAAAATTGCACCAATGTCAGATCTAAAGGGAATTATTCTGATTTATTAATTTATTTCTGATTTATTTAACTGAAAAATGAAGCCTGGAACAAAAATGAGGAATGATGATGTTATAATAGTGTGTTTCATGCTGTTTAATTAGTGCCTTTTTATGGATACTGTACACCAACATAGCATAAAGCGATGTACATCTGTTGTAATAATAATTTTATCTCTTAGCAGTCATATAGGTTAATGAACTTCTCTGTGTGCTATGTGCCTGTCTATCATATCAGGAAAAAAGAAATGTCATGTAGAAAGAGGGTGGAACATAGTGAGATGGCGGCAAGGGAAGCTGTGGTGTGTTTCTGTTGCTGCCTGTGGGAAAGCTGGAGTCTGGGCTGCAGGAGGCCCCTCGAGGTTCAGGTCAGCTTCTCCACAGTCACCAGCAAACATATCATATAGCTAGGACTGCAAAAAAGCAGGCAAAAACATTGTTTCAGGTGCTCTTTCTCAGTTCAGATTTCAGTCCTATAAGAACTCCTTTTTGTCGTTTCAGTACTACATGTTAGATCCATAGTGTTTAATAGCGCAGTGCCATTGATTGCACTGTGCTTTAACCTCAGCTTAAGGATCACTCCTCCTTTTTTTATCATTGATATTATTTCCTCTCTATCTGTGCAGAAGGAGGAATATGACTAAGTATGCAGCTTAGCATATCTCCTATGCTGTTCAGATGCTAGTACTGCTCTCATCAACAGAGTGCTTGAACTTCTTCCAGAAGTGCCCCCTGCCCTTCATCTGAGTCACTCAATAGTTGTTAATGTTTAATGGCTAAAGGTACGGGTGAGAGATAAAAGACAGAGAAGCATGCACAGCAGAATTTACTCTGTAGAGAAACCTGGTGATCCTGACTGTGTCTGGTTTTTTTCACAGTGCAACCAGGAAGCCTGCTAAATCCCACTTAATGCAGGTGATGATGACTTAGGATAAAGGAAAATAAAGCCGAGAAATGATGCATAATTCCCTCGTGGCCTTTGCTCCCAAATGTATCATCATTTAGGCAATAAACTTTTCATTAAAGAAGGTTAAACTTATATGAGCTCCTTTTCAACAAAATGATAAAGTGCAGCACTGCAAATTTTACATAGATATATTTCATTAGGTTTCCCCCAGCATGGCCAGGATAGCATTCCTTCTGGACTTTCATACTGACTTTCAGGTTGCCCTTGTCTGCTAGGCAAACCTTTAAAATTTAAAAGAAAAAAAAATAATTTGTACATTCTGCAAGCTGAGGAAAGAAATCCTACTTGGTGTGATTTGCTATAATGATAAATTTATCAGAAGCTGTTCATTTTATCTCCTGCAGAACTGCTCTTCGATGGCATTAATCTGCAGTAATGATTACAGGAAAGTAATTCAAAGCTGTTCAAAGGGAAAGGTGACATGATTCTCTCCATCTCTTTTCTGAATGCTTCCTCAGACTGTTCAATAAATTACAGGTAGAAAGAGAAAAGATGAGCCATATGCAACTGAATATTTTGGGGAATATAGAAACATGGAGCAATAAGAACAAGACTGCATTTGCAATAAAATATGTGTTGCAGATTCCTCATAGACCTTTTATAGCAATAGGCACTGAATTCAAAGTTTTGGAGATGTTCAGTGTTATGTGTTTTTCATTAATTGCAGTGAAGATGAACCACAAATTAACAGTAAATTAATGTTTCATAACATTTCAGATTAAGGGAATTAAAGGTACCTTTTTTGCATGGCCTTTTCAAAATTACAAGAGATTCTATGACCTGTAGGACACCACTGAAACTCATCTAGTCAGACCTTTGAACAGGACTTCTAGGCTGTCAAGAGCCCAAGCCACATAAGTTTTATCTATCTATGTGTGAAAACATCCATTTATGGAGCCTGTGGCTTCCCTGGTGACCTGACTCAAAGTAGGTCTTATTTCTAAGAGTGATTTTTCTTCTATCCAGATTGAGTCTTCCAAGTAGCAACCTGTGGTCATTGCGTTTTGCTTTACTGTTTCTCCTTGCTTTACCAAATGAATTTTCAAGTTAGTAGAAATCAATGTAATAGTGCCTCCTGACTCCAACACCACCTTCTTGAGGAATACTTCTAAATTGTGTGAGGTCAAAATGTTACTCATAAGATTATTAAACACTCAGTATTGCCACCAGTTTATGGCTTACTTCAGGTGTAATATTTCAGAGAGACATGGTATCACCACTGTGAGATTTAGGATTGGAGTAAATGTTACACACATGAAAAAATCTTTTTGTACAGCTTTAGCAGAGTCAAGAAGCCAGCTGATATATCACACAAGTAAGAGAAGTATTTGAGAAGAATTTGAAGGTCTGCCCAGAGACACTGCAGTGCCCTGTTGCACTCACACCACCAGCCCATAAAACAGCTCTAGAAGCAGCTGCTCACATCTGTGCTTTCTCTAGTGCTGAGGGATGCCACGAACCCACAGGCCACACAAATCATGACCCAGAAAGGCTACAGAGAAACTTGCACTCCACCAGGCTTCTATCCACCACACCTGTTCACCCACAGCAATGGTCACATTTCCTCACCCTCTGGTTCTGAGCATCCATGATAATCTTGTGGCCTGAGTACTTACTGATCAGCTACAGTCAGGGCCTTGTCCAGCTCACTGCAACAACGTGGCAACAGACTTGTGGTGAAGCTCCTGCCAGAGTTAGAAAGAGAGATGAGTATTCAGCTTGTGATCATTATTCGTCTGCCTCCGTCTGTCTTGGGGGCTCCTGCAAAAGCACCCACCAGACCAGTCACACCTGAGCAAGAATTCTCATGGAACAATCAAAATGGAGGTGGGCATGGGAGGGTGTGTGTTTCTCCAGAGAAATGTGCCATTTTCTGCAGGTGGATGGTGTATCTGGTCCAGCTGGGTGTCTCTCCACTTGCAATTGTCTCAGTAAGCGGGTTCCAGTGACACTCTGGGATATTTGTGGAATGCCTTACCTTAGGACAAAGTGATGTAGGGATACCCTTTCAGAGGCTGCTACTGTGATACATGGAAGCTTAGTAAAAATTATTTGAGGTATGTTGCCTTGGACATACACTTTGTGAAATGTGCACTGGACATAGTATCTGCTTGGTGTTGGCACGTGGTAGGAGGATGTGCTAACAGCAATTATCTTGGCTGTCCTGAATAAGTGCAAGGAGACATGACACCTCTGGTACAGGCAAACACGGACCATCCTTGGAAGGATGATTCACAAGTGAGCATAATCTCTTTTTGACGATGTACAAGCAGTCCAATGTTGTAGTACGGCTGTGACTGACACTTGTCTATAAGACACACCAGATGAAATAACATCTCACTCCTGAAGACATTCCTGAAGTCCAGCTTTGAAAGTAACAAGTGCACTTGGCTTTGAATATACTCAGAACCTCTTGATACTTAGAGACACAACAAATGAGAATATAGTATTTGATTATTTCACTACCAGTTGTTTTCCTTTGTTCCAGGTTATGTGGTCTGAAAAGAAAAAAAATTGCAAGGTAGTTGTACTGAACAAACACTTTCAAAATAAATCCAAGGGGAGGAACATTTACCAGTGTATATCACTGGTGAAAATCATCTCTGCTATAAATATCAGAGAAGGCAGACTTAAGTAAATGCCAGATGGTTTTGAAAATCATGTCCTAAGGATTTCCTTTCAGTGCATAAGAAAATCTATCCTTTTAAGAATTGTAACGCTGCAGATAGGATTGCAAGGCAGCAAAGACTTGAGAGGGTAAAAAAAAAAAAAAAAGAATAATATTCCTAATTAAAACACAAAACTCAAGATGGCAACTTCTATACAGGTCACGGTTTAACCCCAGTCAGCAACTAAGGACCACATAACCACTCTTTCAGTCCCCCACAAGCAGAACAAGGAAGAGAATTGGAATACTAAAAGTGAAAAAACTCAAGAGTTAAGACAGTTTAATAGATAGAGCAAAAACTGCATGCATAAGAATGGGAAACAAGGAATTAATTCACTGCTTTCCATCTGCAGGCAGATGATCATCCGTCTCCAAA